>JAXGGA010011697.1:0-41477 GCA_038373865.1 Uloborus plumipes | reverse complement strand
CTTTTATTGAACATTATTGTGCAGGGCTTTTCTGGATCTTCACACTAATCCTGAGAGATATTTTTTTTAAGATAAAAAAAAACCCCTTCAATTTCTAGGGAAACTTTCTGAAATTTTTATTTGATGACATACTTTATTACTTGTATGCCAAATACATAATTTTAAGCTCAAATGTTTTCTTTTTTCTCAGGAACATGGATTACAACCAAAGCAAAGAACGCCACAAATCTCCACAGACAATGGTTATATGCAGAGGGTGAAGTAGAGCTGAAATACGACTTTAGAGTAAGAGCTCTCCGTTTTTTAATTTAATGTCGATAAAAAATTAGTAATATTTATTTTTTCAGTTAAATAATACCACTAGAAAAAAAAATTAAATCAGAAAAAATCTAAATTTTATTTTTGATTGAAAGTCATTGGAATTCTCGCTAGATTTAGTACATTTTTTCTGCGAGTTTTAAAAGATATCGTAAGAAATGAATAAGTTCTGTTTGGGCAACAAAAATGGCTATTCATTCGTACTTAGCACACTATTGAGGGCTTCTTTAAAAGGGAAAAGCTTGAACGTCTGTTAAGGGTGCAACCATTGAAATCAGGCACTGCCTCTTTCTTTATAGTACTTTTCAATTTTGATATTTTGAAACTAAAAAATATAAAGCATTATAAATACTTTTACAGTACGGTCACCGAATTGAAACCAGCCATTCAAACTACCAAGAAAGTACCAAGAAAGTACCAAAGTACCATTATTATTCAGGAGAGAAGCTAGTATAAGGAACTTGACCTATTTTGCTTTTGTTTTGTTTGATTTAAAATAATACGGAAACAGTAAAATTTAAAAATTTAAAACATGATTTATGTCTTTTGTGCGATTTTTTAGCTCTTGCGTAGTGGTAGAAAGGAGTTTTTTTCCCCCTTTTCGCGTACACAAGTAATTTCGCTGCTGATATTTTTAACTTTGCAACTTGGCTTCATGGTTGCTGTTCCATAAGCTCATGTATGTGTTTTGTTACTGGATTGTAGTGTTATTGAAACGTTAACTTTTTTTGTTGTCGTTGTTGATGCATGTTTTTCGTGTTATTTTCTCTATAGTTCGATTTTGTCGCTGGAATAGAAAGCAAGCCGGCTGCAGCTTTTGCAGTTGATGACATAAAACTCGTTCCCGGAGATTGTCCTGAAGCAGGTGGGTTCAACGAGCATTCTAAAATCTTACTCACTTACACAAATACCTAAACAATAACCCTGCTTCTTTTATGCACATATTGAATTATCTTATGAAGTAATAACTCCATTGCTACTCACATTTCCTGCTGCTCAAACTTTTCTTGACGCTTATCTTTTATTTTATATGTAAGAAATTCCTATCCTGTTTTATTAAAGAAAGTTATGACCTGAACTCATTTATTTCATCTTTGGGAGAGAAGTGAAAAGGATGTACTTATTGGTATACGATTTAGTAGGGCAACTTTCGATGTGCATAATGTAAAGCATGAACTCTTTAAAGGGCGGGGTTTCTCCAGCACAGGACGAGCAATTAAGTTCAACATTATTGTTAATTTTAAAAATAATTGAATCAAACAGAAGGAAAGTTTATGATAATCTTATTGACAATTATTTAAGTTTCTCACAACATTTAAATGTTGCTAACCTCAAGTATACATAGCTCAAGCCGATCCTCCAGCAAACTTCTATTTCCCCCATTTTCCAATTACGTTTCTCGTTCTGATTTCACGAAAGTTAGGAGAGTTTCATGCAATGGGAAAATACAGCCTATTAAAAATCTTTGCGCAAAATACGTTTTGGTGCAATTTAATTTTCAGCGTGAAGTTGTCTTCTGATATTGGTTTTTCACTTTGCGCATGCGCTTTTTTAAATTTAGCTAGTCTACAACATAAGTATTTTAGGTGTAATTGAATACCGACTTTTAACTATGAATAGTTGTAAGAAGGAAAAAATGGGAAAGTAAGGAAAATTTTGAAAAATGAAACTTAATCACGGGAAAATGCTTGTGGTTTTGAAATATTTGGAGGGAATACTCTCTTTCATGTTACCCATAGTTAACGCGTATTCTTTTCAGTACTTAGTCACAATAAAATACAGATGTTAAATAACTATCTTAATCTTTCTTAATAAAACATCTTAGCCACATACGAATAAAGTTTTATATAGTGGAATAGCTAAGTTTAATTTAAACATTACAGCTTGAAAATTGTTTAGCGATCCTATTCAGAACTTTCGGGACAGGACATAAATGGTCCGCGTTCCACATAAACTAATAAATTAGTAACTACAAATCACAACGAAAATAGATTTTGAGAAAAGTCGGGTTTTCAGTAGAATAACGACAATAAGAAATTTTGATTGCTGAATAAAAACGAATAAATTGTTCTTAAACACTCTTTTATAAGCAAAACTTAGAATAAAAAAGATTTAAAATATACTGTCAGCCCCCCTTATCGGGTAACGGATAAACGAATACCCCGCTTATGTGAATAAAATATCCCGGAACCGATGCCCCAGATGCAATGTTAAAGATCCCCGCTTAAACAAATACCCCGGTTAATCGAATCATATTTCTTGGAACCAAAGTTTAAGCGGGGCCGACAGTACAAACATTTGTGATTTCTGAATCTTATTATGTAACTTAGTGGTTAGATGCTATTAAACCATAAGAAATGTTAATTGGGCAATTAATGAAGGACATTCAATATTCAGTTAACTCTTTTGTACTTAGGTTTCTGTAATTTCGAAGAGAATAAATGTGATTGGATAGATGGGGAAGGCGACGTCATCTGGATCAGGAAGCAAGGATCATCGTATACAAATGGTGAAATCGGGCCCAGCTCTGACAAAAGCACCATGCAACCAGCAGGTAATGTTGACAGTTGGTGAATTACTGAAAAAAGTTGACACGACGGTATTACTTTTCGAAAGTGAAACTTCCCTAAAGTGTTCATTGACATGTCGGTCTATCCTGCATGGAGAAAAAAGCTTTTGAAAGCAATTTTAAACTGACGACGTGAATCAAAGAAAGTTTCGAAAATCTGAATCATTTGAAAAGTTTTAATAGCCTAAAATCCATTCAAGTGGAGTCTTAAAATTACTTTTTTAATTTTATTAAAAAGATAAACTTTATAATCAGTATTATTCATTTATATTTTTTTCATCGATTAAAAAGCTTGTCTCATCCATCAACGGTAAAGTAAAAGTAATGAAAAACTAACAATAAAAAAATGTTAGCCTAGAATCTAAATTAAAATAATTTCATTTAATTAAAATAGGTAACGGGTACGGGAGGAACGGTAAAGAAAATTCCCAGCTAAAGAACACGTTATTTTTTCCAGCAGTTGCTACTACACTAAGTCACTAAATTAAACTTTTTGTTCTTACCTCTGAAAGTTTGGCAGTGAATAGTGGGGACGGTATGAGTGTTAATAAAGTCACGTACTAGAGATAACACCTCCATACAATTTTTTCCACTTGGGAAAAAAAGTTCAGTCTTCTTCTAACCTTTTGTTTTTAGCTTAGAAATAAAAGGGGAGCTTAAGGCCGGAATTCAACAGAAACACGGACGATCGCAACTCACCAATACAAATTCCCAAATTTGGATTCAAGTGAAACGTTACAATCGCTACGAGATGCTATTCTATTGTAATTCGACTTCCAGTAGCGATTGCAATTACGATCGCCTCGAAGCGATTGCAGTGGTGTTTCACTTGAATTCGGCCCTAAATCTGTACCTCAGAACCAGACTAACGTAAGTCTATTTTCGTCATTTTTCAGTAGAGGGGGAAAACGATGTATTCGACAATCGTTTTTCCCCTCTACCGAAAAATGACGGAAATGGACTTACGTTAGTCTGGTTCTGGGGTACAGAAATTACATAGAGTTGTGACATCCATTATGACTTTTACAGAATATTAATCGAAGTGCCGGTAAGATATCAAATCTTCAGGGATCAGTCTCAAGAGCATCATCTTAGCTTTTAATTTTCATAAATTTTAGTTTAAAACTTTCGTACGGTAAATATTTAGATGGCTTTAAGAGGGCCATTGATCTTCATTGGGGTCTTTAATTTGACTAGGACCAGCCAAGTTGGGCCCTGAGCCTGCTGCTGGTCGCCACATTTGTATTTGTATTTGTATTTGTATAAACTGAAAAAAAAAGAAAAGAAAAAAAGGTAAGCTAATAATCATTTAAAGTAGTAAGTAACCTCTCCTAAGCCAGAGATAAGGCTGGAACACACGATACACCGCCAACTTGGTTATTCGATCCAAGAGTCATTGGATGGAATAACCCAGTTGAGGGTGTACTGCATAATAATCATTTATTTAATAAGTTATTGAAGCTCCATCAAAAATATTAGTTGTTGGTATCATAAAATATTAATCATGGAAAATATTAATTGTAAGTAATTTTAGGTACATTTTAGACCTCAAACTTATGTGAAACTAATTTATTTTAGAAAAATCAAAGTGAGATAGTGTTGTAAACATCTATTTATGTCAAAAATGCTTTTGAATAAACATTAATCACTATTTTGGTAAAAGTTATTGAAAAGGTGCTTGAGAGCTAGAATTACTTCATAGTTTCAATAATCAGCAGTATATTTATTTATTTTTTTCTTTGAAGGCTTTTACCTCGTCTTAAGTACAGTGAACAAGGAACCTGGATGGACTGCAAATTTGGAGAGTGATCTGTTCGAGCCTTCCAAAGAAACAACATGTTTGAGCTTTTTTTATGCCATGAGCGGAGAAAATCCAGGCACCCTAAAGGTATTACTCTGCTCTGTTAATAGCTTTGTGAACTTATACAACTCTACACTGTGGTCCAAATATGCTATCCCTAAATATTGTAACAAATTTGTAAACAGTGGTTATTTTTATACTGTTTTGTTCAATTTGTTGTTAACTCCGTTTATCATTGCTTAAAATTATCGTTGTTTTGTTGTAACCTTACCTGTTTTTTTTTTTTTTTGACCTTTTTCGGCCCATCCTATGCTTGTGTCATATGTCTTCGGCGTAACTCGAATGCGGTTTAGTACTTGCAGGTTCAAACTGCGTATGTAAGAGCTGTACAACGTTTAATCGTGCACTTCATAAAGTATTGCTGTTAAAATGTTGTACATAAGTATTTCCCGAAGTCAAAGGTTTTGACAGAGTTAGGTAAAGCACAGAAGTTGCAATAGTAGTTGGTATTATGCTTACTACATTATGTTTTTTTAAACGTCTGTCCAACGTTATGATTGTAAGACTCAAATATTCAGTTACTTGACACTTGAGTGAGTTTAGGCAACGATAAAAAGGGATCAAATAGGTGTCTCTAAAGATTTTTTCACCCTCAGGTGGTCAAGAAAGAGGAGAACATCACAGAATCAACTATATGGGTAATGAAAAATGAAGGAAGAAGCGGTTGGATAAAAGGAGCTGTTCCTTTGACTCCTAGTAGCCTTTACAGCCAGGTGAGCACACTTACTTTTCTTGTTTGAACTATACTGCCGTTCTAAGCACAAAAGTCGTACATACGAATTTAAACGAAATTGAGTTATCGCCACGAGGTGGCTCTTTGTGACGTATTTTACCTAAATACAAAATTATATCGTCATTTGAGAACGGGAAATATTAAAAAAAAAAAAAAAAATTCCGAAGAAGTTTCATCTGAATCAAATACATGGTGGTGTAACATTTTAAAGAGTTTTATCTCAGTTTGAGCTCGACTGTAGATACCACTTTTGCGCTTAGCACGGCAGCATAGCTGTAAAATATCAGAGAATGTAGTATATTTTATCGTGTCTTATTTATCACTCCACCGCTCAATGAAAGAGAAAAGATTTCACTGCTGCCCACTGTGTAATATTCTTATACACAGTTGCATTCGAAAATAACAGCACAAAGAACATACGGAATAGGACTTGAGGCAGTTTATAATACATACCATGAAGAGAATGGAGCTAAAAAACACGATGCAAATAACACGTATGCACAACAAGTTGATTGCAATAGGTTTTATTAATGGCTTGATCAACGTCAAAATTAACGTAAGAAGGTCAACGTAAGAAGTTCAGCTTCCTTAACAATATGATTCGTTTAGAAATTGTTACAGCCGCAAAAGCATAGCGCTATCTATTGTGGTCACGATTGTATCGAAGGAGGTAATTTTTTGATGAGATAGGAACTGAAATAAAGAAAGAATTATTTATAAACATTAAATGGTTTTTTGAAAAACATTCTGCATTAGTGCAAGACTTTATAATTACAATGCATAGCTTAGATAATGCTTAAAATTTTCTGAACTGGCAAAAAGTTTGTGCTCTCCAAAGGTTTACGATAGTTGACTATGAACTTTTGAAATAACTTTCTACATACATCGCGATTGAGTTATTTTATTTATATTTTAAAGTAATAGTTTAAATAAATTTTAGCTATTAATTGATTGTTACCTTCGGTGAGTAGCATTTCTTTTCTAATATGGTACAGTGAACTCTCACTTATGCACTTTTTTCACTTATACGACGATTTTCAGTGGTCCCTGCACATTCCATAGTAATGTAATTTCATTCATTTATGCGTCGCTCTAAAGATAAATATTTCACTTATGCGCCGAATTTTTCGTAAAATGCAAACAATTTAATTTATTATTCTACAAAATGAGCATGTTTCTTCACTTTTCTCTTTAATCTTTCGCTTTTATTGCTCACGGAAGGCAATTTTTATACATCAACAAAAATTCGAGATATTTGCATAAAATCTGACATTTGTCTAAACTTTTGCAACAGCAAAAAAAAAAAAAAAGCGAAAAAAAAAAAGCCTTTTGTAATTTCCGATTGTCGTTTCGGTATATCTTCAAAAATTCTAGACACGTATTTGTGACCATATTGTCTACCTGCAGTAGAAATTTGAAAGCATTTTGTTCAATAGTTTTCTTTTTATTAATTTATTTGCATTTTGTCTAAACTTTTGCATCGCAGTGTATATAACAGCAAGAAATTCAAAGTTTTCTTTTTTTTTTCAAAAAAAAAAAAAAGATGCCGAAGCTTGTTTTGCGATTTGAAGGAATCTTTTTTTTTAAATTCCAAAAGTTATGAACTTATGAATGTAAAAGTATGTTACAAAATACAAACAGAAAGCTAAACTTTTATAGAATGTCTTTACATCCATAATCTCACTTCCTTCAGATTCGAAAAGAAGAATTCGAAAGAAATTCTTCTTTATTGAAACCCCGAAACACATACCTTTTAGTAAATCTATGCTTTAAACGTTGCTTTTCTTAGTTTGACAAGCAATAAAAGTTGATTTTTGCTACGAAGCAAATTTTGTTTTTTAATTTTGGGCTAACCTCTTATTAACCGCAATTGAACAATCTAGACAATCCACATTATCAATTATTTAATACTTTGCACATCTACAAACATTTAATTAGCAATGAATGCGTAATATTGTGTCTACTATTAAATGTTGCAGGTGATATTCCGCGGCATTGTTGGAAAAGGGAGAAATGCTTACATAGCACTGGATGACATTCGAATACGATCAGGAGAAAAATGTGACTTCACTCCAACTGATGCAGATCCAAGATATGAAGGTACAACTCATAGTTGTACAAACAAATTAGTTTTTAAACGCTATGAGCAATTCTTACGCTATGAGGATTTTTTTGTTTTTTATTTCACCTTTATGTACTTAACTATCTGTCTTGAATTGCCGTGGAAACGAATAATAAATTATGTAACATTATCATTATGTTCGCCCACAGCTATCGCTCTTTTAAGCTGTACATTCGACGATCGCAACTTCTGCTCCTGGAAGGAAGCAACCGATGTTCCTCTTCGTTGGAAATTTGGAAATGGCACTAAGTTGGAAAGCACAGGACCCCAACAACCTGTTTTCGGACGAGGTAATACTGCACATTCGAGTTCTTAAGCCAGCAATCTTTCATGATTTACCCAACTAGTGATGTTTAAGTAGAGTAATAAGAGTTGATCAAATTATCTATGATAATTTAAGCATCCAGTACAAAGACTGTATGACCTACACGTTGTACATCCAGTTAATACCGCCATAAGGGAAAATTTTCAATTTTCATTTTTGGAAGTATTGCTGTGCTAACTTTGAAATGAAACACAATTAAACTTAATAAATGGGGTGGTATTTTATTTCGAAATCCACCATGCGAGACATCAATTTTCAGATGGTTTTACTTTTTTCCCCTTTAGTATAATGTTTTCATTTTTTTAATAGCATTATAATGTTGATTTCACCATTTTGACTTCATATATGAATAGTTTTGTCCAAATACAAAACTCGTATTGCATGCGTTTCACTCTTGAATCGGAATATTCATCTACTGTAATGATGCAAAATATTTTCCAATTTGTAATTGCTTTACTATCAATTTCTTATACAACTTTTACATGCCTCCTTCTTATTGGACACACCTACAAAGGTCAAATGGAGCTATATGAGGTTTCTAATTTTTATCACTATTCTTTAGGTAATTACATCTACGTCAGCTCTTACGACGGCAACCAATCCAACAACGAAAAGATTGCGAAAATCCAAAGTCCTGTCGTGACATCCTTCTACCCACAGCCAGCCTGCTTTTCCTTCTATTACCACATGTTCGGGGCTCACGTTGGAGAGCTGAGATTGTATATGGTGCCCATGCAGGACGCGAATACCCCACTAGGCAGAGAGATAATCTGGAGAAGGAAAGGAACACAGCCCGACAAATGGATACTGCTGCAAGACTCGCTTAACCTCACCGAAGGAGACTATAGGGTGAGTCTGAAACTTGGTACTGTCTGATGTTCTTAGGTGAAGCCTTCCGCGTATTTACGCATGCGTCAGGTCTTCTCTGATCTTACCAAAATAGGGGTAATAGGTAAGATAACAATAAGGGGAAAAATAATAAGAAGCATTTTGAGCCGTATCAAACAACGTGGAACGATGCTAATTTCAAATACGTAGTTTAGTTGAATACGTCAAAAGGATAGCAAATGCAAGATTTAAATTGATAACTTCGGAGAGATCCCACCAAAAACCCATCACCCCTTTTTAAGTGGAATGGTTCGCTAGTGCTAGGCGTATCTTTCACGGACGGACAGTACAATAAAATCTCTAAGTTGAACCCTTACGGTATAGTGTTTTAGTAAGCAATTTAGGTAGATGTCAATAGAGGTTGATATTATACCCATTCATAATACAGTCTAAGGAAATTTAAAGTTCAGGAGACATGAATCAAGCTTGAACTGACCAAAGCCTGTTGTCAATTATCAGGAAGATTATTAATGGGTATTACCGGGGATTATGCCAGGATATAACTAGTAATTTTTTTCGAGCTGTGTTTTTGTTGACAATCTCATTGAAATAAATATATATAAGTGGAAATTTTCCTTAAATTTATAACGGATAAAATGTCTAATTCATTTCTGAAATTACTGCTAATGTGGTATTGTTACTTATGCGTTATTGTTTTGATGAGTTACTCTTTGACTCGTAAGGGCTTTGTAGTTTGAAAAATTAATTTTTCCTGGGAAAAATATAACAAACTAGAAATGTGTTTTGAAGACTGCTGAAAAAATGTTAAAGTCAAGGTTTTAATCCTCTCGACTAGTTCCAATTTCTTTTTCTTACATGTTTCTCGACATTTCAGTATCACTTGAGGAATAAGAGCCGACACTTTTCATCGAAATATTATTTCTTTATTAATTTTCAATTATTTCCATTCTATAAAGAATGGTAGGGGAGAGCGGGGCTAAAAGTTCCGCGGGTAAGTTGTTCCCTTTGAAATAACTCAGCTAAGAAAAAAGATACATGTATTTTGTAAATACGTCGTGAAATAGAATGTTATAGCGCACAAATGGCGGCCATTTTAGCCAGCCCAGTGGCGTCCGGTGTATCAAAAGCCGAGCACGTGCATTACTGATTTACGAAAGTAAATATTTTTGTTTTTGGTGTTTTTGGTCTTTCGCCCTAAATTGAATAGTTAATGTTTAGCTTTTTGGTTTTTTTACATGAAGATAGATTGTGCACCCTTATATCCTACGCTGAAACTATTTATGTTTCGTTATCTAACATATAATTTAATGTTTTAAAGACATGTGCTTTTGGGGCTAGTTGTTCCCTTTTTTTGGGGCAAGTTGTTCCGCGGAACAACTTGCCCCATAAAAATTAGCAACTATCCTGAAGAAACGTCTTGCCCTATTCATCTGAACCAGTGATGCAGTGACTTAATACACATATAAATAAATATTATATGTTACTGTGAAGACCGAAAGTGAGATTTCATCAAACATAAATCCAGAAATATTCAGTCTATCCGATAGATATATATTAGATATAAAATTTTCGAAAAGCGAACCATGTAAGCTATCGAAATATGTTTCATACTTTGATTAAAAAGTTATAATTTCGGAGAATCGTATTAGAAGTTCTAGATAGCTCCCTGTTATAACTGAAGACTGAACTAATTATCTCAGCTTATTAGCTGTTGAAGCTGTTAGTTATTATATGTAATTTTCATTTGTTGCACTGTATTAACTGTATTTTACCATATTAATGTGTTATAATTTACTATTTACTAGGTGAGTTGCCCGGCTTTGCACGGTCTACCTTGAGAATAAAACTTTTGTCAAGCAACGCGTGTCTATAAGTCCCGACTGCATTATTAAGTTATTTTGCCGGCATCTAGTGCAAAAAAGAAATCAATCGCCAAAAAAAGTTTTAAATCCCGTCGTAACAGGAAAAGCCTCAAAGCAAAGGTCTCATCAGAAAGATCGAAGAAAATACGTCCTAAAGGAAATTTTCTCGCGCAGCGGTTAGTAATTTCTTTGGAAATTACTAACCGCTTCACCCAGCAAAAAGATACAGGCGTTTTTAAGTTAGTAAAAATCAATTTCAAATTGGATTTACAGAAATCGTCTGTTCTAATTAGCGTGAAAAAAATAAATGGTAAAAAAAAAAGTTGAATAAAAATGGGTTGCCATTTTTTTTTCTTGAGCGTAAACTAATTTTCTAAATATGGCCGATTTTAACAGCATTCAGTGGATTTTTCGCAAAATATCGCCAATAGCGCAAAAATTGAACCGAAATTCAAGAAATCATTTTCTTCGGCAAATTTGTCGCCAACTTGGCGAGCTGTCACCAAGTTGGCGTCAAACACTTGGCGACCAAAAGCTTGGTGATATATCGTCAAGTGATTGCGCCAATTCATATCACTTTTGTCTACATTAAAATTAACTGATTTACTCCAAAGAAGGGTAAGCCCCCCCCCCCCCGGGAACATTCGAATGCAACCACAAGGGGAGGTACACAACTAGACCTCCCTCAAAGCCAACATATCAAATTAGAATCTTCTACGGTATACAGTTTTTGAGTTACGCGACATACCTACATACGCACATGCGTAACATACGTACATACAGTCATACAGCCGTACATAAAGTCATACTAATATCAACCATTGTTTTTTTAATACAAATTATGTTTTTAAGGAGTTATTCATCTCGCAACGTGGTTAAATTCGAAATCAGCATCGTTATTCATCGTCTTGTTAATATCGGAACAATTTGCCCCAACCACGGAACAACTTGCCCCAAGACGGGGTTAGTTGTTCCTTTTCGGCTTTACTTGCTATAAAATTAATTATTAAAAAACCTTACAAAATACAACTCAAAAAACAGTCTGTATATCAAAGGGACATATAATACTAAGTTTTAACCTCGGAATATTAATTCTAGAACAAAGTTTTCAAAACGAATTTTGAGCTTGATCAAAAAACGGAACTTTTAGCCCCGCTCTCCCCTACTTTTGATTTCAATTTTATCTTCACTTTGTGCACCAATCTAATTAAACACTGTCCAGGAAAAACTTGGTTGACAATCAACACCCAAGTCAATATTATAGAATCCTCACTTGGATGATTTACATCTTCAAAAGCTCACATTTGTTAGTTTAAACAAAAGGGTTATTTGTAATCTCTTAGCAAGCATATGTACAAAAGTGAAAATTTTGCAAATTAAAAAAAATTAACTCAACTTCCATTAGCTTTCACCTATTTTTAAACCTATCTGCCAAACGTCGCCGTGATTTTAATAATTTGGATATTTTAATTTAACTCACGAATCGAATGCACAAAATTTAATAAGGGTATATGCTTGTTTCAGCTTGAAATTGAAGCAGAAGGAGGCAATGGATTTGCTGGTGACATTGCAATTGATCACATCTTGATGTCAATTGGAGCGTGCCCTGAGAAAGGTAAGCATCGAGTTTAACGAACACATGCACAGCATTTTTTATAAAATACATTTTATTATTACCTGGCTTTACGCGAGTATTTATTAATGCCACAATTCCCTTTCACACAAAGATATAAATAAAAATATCTACATGACTGTAAAAAAAAAACTGCATCAGTCCTGCCATAAAGGTACCTACTGGTAAAGTTTGGAAATAAAATTAAAAGTTAGCGCGGGGACAGCAAAATTTGAATCAAATAAATTTTGCTTCATTTTTCTTATTCATCAGTTTTTTTCCACGGGCTGTTAGATGTATGCAGCTGAGGGTTTTCAATTTGTTTTTGTTGAAACAATTATTCCAAGGAAATTCGTCTTTGCAGTTCTTTACGGATTTTAACGTAATAAAAGAGTTTTCTAAACTTATTTGAGTAAAAAATAACAATTTCAATATATAGTGGCAGTAAAATTTTACTCATTGCTTGCTTTCACTGATAGTACCTATGACAAAGGGAAGTGTTATGTTTCTGCTCCCAGTTCATCCTCTATATTTCCTTTGCACAATTACAATTGATTTGCGGAGGAAGAGTTGTTTTGTGACATAAGTTACTTTGCTTATCGTTTCGCTTACAAGAAATCCAAAAATGCAAGTTCAGTCACAACTTCTAAAGAACGTGACGAAAAGAAAATATTTTCTTGATTTGTAATTTATTAAAATTTCATAAGAATGCTGCTCAATTTTCCGTGTTTCCCGATTTTTTGTGTAAGTCCGATGATCGACTCCGTTCACTAGTCATCTTCGATCATCGATTCCGTTCACCACTCATCACCGACCCGTTCACCATTTCCGAATAATGTGATAAAATGTAGGTCGCATTGATGTCAACATCCAAAATGTTAACCTTTACTTATTTCTTCACATAATGTCCCTGTGTACATGGATTGTGATAGTCATTTTTATGATGTTTTTGTCTTTCTTTCAGAGCTGTGCGACTTCGAGAGCGGGACTTTGTGCGGCTGGACAGTTGAGCCGAGCGCAAAAGGAACTTTTTACTGGCAAGCTGGGACTGACCTTGTTAAGGGACCCGACTATGATCACACCACCAATTCGAAATTAGGTATGTTACGAAGCTATGGCAGCCACATTTTTACTTTCTTGTGCCATGAAGATGAAGTAATGTATACACAAAAAAATTACTTACTACAACTTAAGACTTAAGCTATACAATTCCATAAGTTACTTTTCTAAAACTATTTCATCAATTTTACCAATTTATAACCACGCCTTAACTATTATTTATTCAGAGTTTTATTTCGGATAATCGATTAAGTGCTTGAGAATCAAAATGGATTCGATATTTCGCCGGATTTAATTTCAAATCTTATCGGTGGTTACTGTTGGTCTTTTTGAATTATCAGCATTAAAATGATTGTAATCTCGTTATTTTTTGGTCCAAACTCCTAGGAAGAGGTGATCATGTTAGAAATTTATCGGATTGTTAAAATTATAGACCATCCTCAGTTTCTTATCTCTATTTTTAAGCATCTGAGAAACGACAAGCACATCGTTTTAATTTTAAATCTTAAGAATGACAAAATACCTTTTGTGTCGTAGGCTACTATCTCCAAGCTTTCACGCAAGTCGATGCCACAGTCGGTGAAGAGACTAGCTTCGTCAGTCCCACTTATGTAGGAAGGCGCTGGGGACCCCACTGCCTCACCTTCTGGTACTACAGGCCGGGCCTGGGAGTCGGCAAGATCAGTGTCACTACCAGGAGAAACGGAAAAGACACCATTGAGTGGACAGCAAGCAGAGATGTCGGTCAGCGCTGGCACTATGGACAGGTCAACATCAACAAGAAAAGTACCTTTCAGGTAACAATCCATGCTATTAAGATTTGTGACCGTCTGGCTTTCTGTCTGAAGCACAAACTCCTCCAAAGACGCTGAGCGTAGAGAATGAAACAAGGTAAAGATTGATTCGATATTTCCCAAAGAAAAAAATTATAGCCCGATATTGCAATTGTGTAATTTTAATTAGCTAAGATCTCTCTCAACGTTAATCAACATTAAGTTATTTAGGAAGAATGAGAGGTTCGGGAATAATTGTTTTAGTAGGAATTTTTTTCCTAAAATTAAAACGTTAATTCATAATTAAGTTACTTATGAAGAATGAGTGGTTTGTTTATAATTGCTTTTATTAGGAAGTATTTTTTGACTTAAAATTCTTGAAATGAAAACGTTAATTAGCATTAAGTTACTAAGGAAGAACAAGCGGTTTGGGAACAATAACAATTGTTTTTAGTGGGGATATTTTTTTATTTATGATTCCTAAAACAACTTTTTCGTCTTGTCTTTAACTCTAGCTAATGATTTTTATTTCTTTTCATTTTAAATATTTGTTTCCAATGAAATTCTAGTATTTGTTTTTAGCAGAGAATTTTTCGGCTGCTATATAAATTTTAAAACAACTTTTCGGTTCCAAATTTTACTGTTTATTCTACATGGAATTCTCAAACGGACTTTTCGTAACTTAGGAGTAATGAGTCTTGGGGGATAATTGTTTTTAGTAAGAAGTGTTTTAGATTCTATCCAAATCTTAAGACAACTTTTTCGTTTAGAACTTAACGAAAAATGTTATTGTTAGTGGGATTTTTAGAAAGCCTTTACGTTCTTTAGGAAGAATAAGGTGTTTTGGGACTACTTTCCTTTTACAAAGGGAGTTTTTGAATTCTAATGACTCTATTATAATGCAATTTTAAAGCTCAGCTGACTTTATTTCGAAAATTATTTTCATTCTAAAAACAATTTTTGGAACTGCTTCCCATTTCCAATAAATAAAATCATGACAACTGCTTTTGGTTCACATTTAGGAAGTTATACGTTATACGATTTAAAATTTAACCTTTGTTTCATCTTTCTTTTTTTTGCAGCAAGCAGACAATCATTTTATATTACTTTGATGGAGGTTTTTACTGTGACCGTGATCCTTTGTCTAATCTTGATTTTCAGACAGACTTCTAGCGTTATACTGAAAATTTAAGGCCTACTGTTTGAATTTGAACGGAAATTTTTGTGAAACATTATACTTATGAATATGGAGAAGGAGATTTTTCGGAGCCATTACCTCTTTTCTGTTTCAGATTTTTAGAAGATCTGTTGACGCGATTTTGAAAGCTTTCATTAGCTAAAAAACTTTTTTTTTTGTTACTATTGTTCGTACCTTGATAGAGATTTCTTAAAGAAATTCATGAAGTTAATTAAAAGATTTTTCTTTAATTATATCATGCTTTGGGAGTATTCTCATTTTCATGAAATTTTTTAGGGAAGTTTTAGAATCCGATGTTTTTATTCTAATACGAAATTTTTGGGAATGCCTTTCTCTTTCGAACGTAGTTTTGAGTACTACTGTCTTAATTCAAACCGGAGTTTTTTCAGATTGTTTTTCTCACTCTGATGAGTATTTTTAAAGGAACGGTTGACGTTTTTTAAGAAGTTTTTCCTTCTGATTGGAATTATTCTGGACTGTTGTTTTCATTCAAATGTGGTTTTATCGATTCAAATAATTTGATTATAAATGAAATTTTCATACATTGCTTTACGTATTGCAAAGGTTATATTTACTCTAAAGAAAATTTTAAATTTATTTCTTCTCATTGGACGTACGTGCCTTCTTCCGTCAGGAAACGGATTTCATAATTTTCAACTTTTATTCTGTGTGAGCAGAAATTTTAAATACCGTTTTATCGGGCTGTTTTTTTAACGAGAAAAGCAATATAGTTCAATTAATGCCAAGCAGTATATTATGTGTATGGTCATCATTGAACTTTACTGAATGGCTTGCAACTAATTACCGTTATAGCAGATTACAGAATGCCTTTCTCAAAACTGTTCTTTCTTTTTTTATTACTTTTATGTTACTATTTATGACGGCCATAAGCAAGGCAGTTTAAAACTGATTTCATTTTCTCAATAAAACTTATTTTCAATTACACCGGTTTCCAGTCACAGGAGTCCATACTTAAGGTTTGTGTGAAAGAAGCATTTTCTGTCAGTAAATGAGCCTCATTAGTATAAATGTGCATAAAAGTGGCCATAGCTGACGTTCGCTGGTCTTGAAAGGAGACTGACATAAATCGTTCCTATAGCTACGCTAAGGAGATCAAACTGACTCTCAAATCGTAATTTCTTGCAATGTTTGCACAAGCAAGCTAATTCTTTTTTTTTCCTCACCTAGATTGTCTTTTTGGCGGAAAAAGGACGGAATGACGACCATCAGATGGCAATCGACGACATCCTCATCCTCAACAGCCAATGCGGGAATCCCGCGCAGTGCAGCTTCAACAAGGACTACTGTAGCTACTCCCTCAATGACACTTCGGACTTCGCATGGCTCCTGGGAACCGGGCGTGTGGTCAATTCGCAGCTCATAGACAGGCCCCCGGAGGACAACAGCGTTGAAGGAGGTGAATAAATTTGTGGACAATAAAATGCCTCTACTGCAATAGATTGGTACTCTGTGAAGTTGTAGTCTGCGGTTCTGGTAAAAAGATGCTTGAACTTTGAAGAACTCGCTCATGTTTGGGTAGAGAGAAGAAATTAGATTAGTCGAGGACATCAATAATCGATAATCAGGCTTTTGTTATGCCTCTTTTAACAAATAGAATGGTTTAAGCCTGTAAAGTATCCCATGTAGAACAATAAATAATGTGTACTGTGAAATCCTGTTACAACGGGACCATAAAATTTGCCCCTTATTACGTAAATTTCATGGTTATGGAATTTGAGCAATTGCAACAGAAATTAAATTGCTGCTGAAAATTAATTCCGTTGGGACGAATATTTCGTAGCATTTCGTGGCGGTAACGAGATTTTACAGTATTTTCAGTTTTCCTGTAGAATGTTTTAACTTTGTTTCAACAGAAAACCATCTTATTTTTGTATTTTTGTCTAACAGGAATGTACGTGTATGCAGATATGACATCGCCAAGTCTTGCTGAAGGTCAGAAAGCAACTCTCGACAGCGAAATTCTCGAATTTACAGCTCAACAAGTCACATGTGTGAGCTTCTTTTATTACATACAAGGAACAGGTAAGGCTTAACTTCTACTTGACACTTGCAGTGGTTGAATAAATGAACTTTACGCGTTTGTTATTACGATTTGATGCAAATGTTATATCACGATTTCATTCCATTGTTTTGAAATGTGTTCAGATCCCTCTACCCTGGTTGTTGGAAAGATGGTCTTGAACAACGTCGAACAAAACATGAAGTACCAATCCGTGGACCTACAGTCGTTCAACAAGACTACAACTGATTGGACTAAGTACTCGATGGAGGTACCAGTACCAACGGGGGAATCATACCAGATCTTCTTTTCAGCGGTAAGAGGAGCAAAACCAAGAGCTTTCATAGCTGTGGATGACGTATCCGTTCAAGAAGGAACATGTCCAAGTAAGAGTTGTTTTAATTACTTTTACTGAAGGAAACACCAAAAAGAAATAGCTGCCACCGTTCTGTTTTATTTTTGACCGTTGCTATACGAAATTATGAATCATTTTGAGATCGCCTCGGCCGTGTGCTAATATGCCTATCGAGTTATGCCAATCGTTTGTCCACCTCCTTTGCACCAAGTAGTGAAAGCTGTATTCTAGTTCTAAGGTCAGTGCTTATAAGGTAGGGTGTAGCGGAGATAAGTAGAAAAATCAATGTGCAATTATTGCTTTCGCGAACTTCGCGTTCATTTGTCTACACATGACGCGAAAAGGAAGATTTTCACATTGATTTTTCAATTGATAGAAACACCAGCAGACGACACCTGGTTCATTCAAACCGTCTTTCAGAAAGAGAGAGGGGCAGTGTTATATTTTTGTTACGCAATATATCTCTTTAATAACTTGAGAAGCAATGTTAAGTACTGAACTTTTTTCCTGACACCTTCACTAGTTATGTAATTTAATTTTGATTTGACAAAAGCTATGTTTGTTTTTTTGCAGAGCCAACAACTGAACCACCCATATTGCCGACCGAAATGCCAGGTAAGCAAAATCATTGGAGGTAATACAAACGCAAAATGTCACGATCTATATTTTAATTTTCAATAGAAACTTTTATGCTGAAAAATGAAATTAGAGAACATCTAATTCAATCGTAAAACACATTGTGTATTAAAGAACAATCTCAATTTAATGAAGTCAGTTGAGAGATTTCATTAGTGAGAAAATATTTCAGAAGAATTCCATGAGTCATCTAATTCTGTTTGAATTAATATCTCCCTTGAGCCACAGCTTTTGATAATGAAATCTAAATACTAGCAATGCTCGCGGTTATGGATTTCGAAACTGAGTACGTTAAAAGTACATTTTTGAAAATCAATAATATAAAGTCATTACTGTACCTTTTCATCACAACATAATTAAAATTTTATTCTGCGGGTATAAAAGCGAATGCAGTAATAATGCTATAGAAATAAATGAGAACATTGATTGACAATCAGAAGAACCACAAGAAGGAAAATTTCTAATTTAAACATAAATTAAAAAAACATGTCAATTCAAAGGGTGAATATATAATGCATAATACATTTATACAAATAAAGATGTTAAAATATATACGGGTGATTTTCCAAAAACCTGGCATTTTCAACTCACAAACTCTATAAAAATAAAAATGCTTAAAAAAATCTAAAAAAAATCATACTTACTCTTTGTTAGGAGCTTATTAAGAGAAAATTAGAGGGAACTCACTTTATGTATGCCAGATTACCAGTGCTTTAAAAGTAACGCTAGAGTGGCATTTTTTTGTTTTTGCGCCAGGAGAGGGACATTTTTTTTGCGCCAGGAGAGGGACATTTTAATAAAAAAAGGCTGATATTTCTACCCGGAATTATATAGAAGGTAAATAATGGTATTTTTCTCTTTTATCCTCTTAACTCAATTACACACTGCAGGCAGAATTATTCTTTTTATTTTATTTAGAACAGAAATGTTGGCCAGGAGAGGGACATCGAAAATGTTACATACCTCATTTTGAACTAAGGAATAATAATACGAACAGCAGACACATTCTATAGACAAAATACTCTATGAGTCCAAAGAAGTGATGAGAATAAACAGTGTTATAGTACTGCAGATTCAAAATTCCTTCTTTTTGCCTTTAATAATTGAACCAATTTGTAGGCCAGGAGAGGGACATGCAATCTGGGGACAAACTTCAAAATGATGTACCTGATTATATAATCATTTAAATAAGGTAAAACAACACTATATTACACTCATAACTATACATAATTCAACACTACAAGTGAAATTTGTGCAATGTTCACGTAAAATTTTAAAATAATTTATTTACATTTTAGAAACAGGGTGGGACACGCAAAAAAGGTGACTTTTTGGCTATTCAAAAATTTTTGCAGAAAAAAATAAATGAAAACTTGCTTTAATATGAATTGAATAACATCAGAATAAGTATTTCTAACAATTAAAAAAATAAAAAAACATTCTAGGTCAAATAATTTTTGTGCTGTCCTACGGGGACATCATATTGTTCGGATTTTGGAGAATCACCCATACATCTTCACTCGTAGGAAATTAATTCGTAAACAGAAAGGTATATATAAAAGTAGATCTGTTTAGAAACAAATAAGTAAATAATTAGTTTCATATGCAACAGATGAAAAGTTTTTGTATAGTGTTAAAATTATTAAATAACATATATATGAATAGAAATCGGTGCATATACTTTAATATATTTATCGTTACTATTACAACGAATTATTTAGTATCGTGATAATTAATTCGATAAATAAACATCTTTCGTTTACTTCTTGTTTTTCATTATATCTCCAAATTATGGAAATTTGGTCAAATGCTTTAGGTTTTTTTTTCGCTTAATGTGAAACTGAATATCATTAGATAATTATGAAATAAAGATATAAAATAACACTTGGCTGAAATATTTGACATTTGATCCGATTATGTGACTTTCGTCATTTTCCGAAAAGTGACCAGACTTTAGGAATAACACCTGTGGATTACTTTAGTAAAGCAATTTGTTTGTGGCAACGGTTCTTCTGGAAAGAGTGAGGTTAATTATGATGATCAGTTTTGATGCGAAGACGTTAAGTTCAAGTTGCAGACTTGGAGCATTTTTTGATTTTCATATCTTTTATTCATTTTTTGAAATTGCTTTTACTTGTTAGTACTTGCATTGGAAAGGAATCAAACAAGCAGCTGGAAAATTCAGTGAGGAAAAATAACGATGAAAATATCGATTGAAATATGGATTTCTCTGCAAAAGTAATAAGATTTTGACGCATAACTTAATGTCTGTTTGAAGTTGACATTTCGCTGAGATTTATAAATCAGTAAGAAAGATAGTGACTAGACTTGTTTTTTTTCTTTTTTTTTTTTGGATTTTCGACTGGAAACATTTTGCAGCAACTATTTTTATTGACTGCATTCTTGACATTGCTTAGATTCGATTCAAATATATCTGATGGTCCTTGAAGAATGATGGAAGCTTATTAAAGTGAAGATCTTATTTTTGCCTTTTTATGGTAGAAATATTTAGTGGCTTTTGTTTTCGTGATGTTATTAACGGTGAGGTTAAACTCTAGAACTGAAAATCAAGTGAATAGCTATGAGTCTTTTTTTATTCTTATTATATGTCAGTCATTTGTTGGTAAGTGATACGTTCATTTGTTTTTCTATTATGAATTATTCAAAAAGAAAAAAAAGGAAACTTAAACTCGATTGTTGAAGTATATCAAAAAATAAGACCTTTAACCCTTTGATGGTTATGAACGAGTTCTGCTCGCAATCGAATCGTGCTTCATAATACGCGCAAACGAGTTCCGCTCGGGAGCAAGATTTTGATCGAAATGGTTAGTAACGAGCACTACTCGCATAGTGAAATTATTCCCCAATGCGCGCTGACGAGCTGACTTAGTTCGCCATTATAATTCTGCACTGATGTACTGTACTATAAATACTTTAAGAAATTTTTAAAACGCGCGAGGCGAGCTACCTACGGCATCGCCAGAGAAAGGTGACATTTTCGTAAGAACGGCGGGGGAAAACAGCTGCCACTTTCGACTACTGTTTACTCCTAATGCTGCGCGAATTAAGTAAACGGAAACTGTTCATTTCCATAACCGTCAAAGGGTTAAAGCAAATTTACATTCCAAAAGCAAGTCAATAACGTTTTATACTGGCTGTATCTTCACGCAAAAGATCGAAGGCGTCGACTTGCCCGCTAGGAAGAGCTGAACAGTTGCCACGAAACAGTTTGTTTACATCAATTAGCATATTTCTGCGGTAAAAATTGATGTTTTATCCACAGATCTTTGAGGGATAAAAACATTCAAATTTCTAGAAACCTTTCTAAATTTACCGTCAACAATGTTTGTTTAATTACTTTATAATTTATTCTAAACTCCAGAGCTCGAATACACTACCTTGTGGTGATCCACAAAACTATCGAAAAAGGTAAAACATTGCATTCCACGTGAGTGGCAGCGGTGGAATCTTTTCTTTTTTCATTTGCTTCACTGAGGTTTTAAAAATATGGATACATTCGGAACCAAGTTAATTGTGGATTACCATATAACAAGTGAGTTTCATTGCTTAAAAAAATTCTTTGTTTACGATACATCAATTGCATTAGCGTCAGACTTCTTAATTGACTCAAATTTTTCTTAGAACTTCTCGTTCATACTTAACATTTTAAAATTTAATGCAATTCAGAAAATTCTAGTTGTCGATCAATAGAACTCGATGCACACATTTTATAGATTTTGACTTGGAAAATAATTCTATAGTTAAAAGCAACAGCGAAAATTCAAATGGAATTCTTGCAAAAATGGAATTAATATTAAACCTTTTCACTGACAGATTCTTGCAGAAAAGTTTATTTTTAGCATTGTACAGAATATCAGCTGAGTGCTTAATTAAAAAAGAAATTTTAAATAGTTTTCCGAGCAACTACTTTTCAGATGCATCTGCAGGATCTCTAAAATTATCGTTCGTAGCATATTTTGATACTTGTTGATTTCTCATCGTTTTTTATAAGGGCCAGAATATTTACAAGACCTAAGAAAATCATTTCAAAAGAATAAAGAACAAAGATTGCTGTCATTCCTGAAGCATAAAAGCAACTTATAGGTTATGGCATTCGTTTGTTTTACCTTTCCGCGTCACCATTAGATAGTGGCCGCAGCGTCCCCTATAGTTTGTTTAAGTTGCGAATTTTATATTGTTTCATTGGTGTTACTCAGGCGATCTTTATTGCTGCAGAAAGGCTTAATTTTTCATTCTAATAGCATGAGTTTCGTTCTTAGTAAAGAAACTTCTTAAAGTTTTTTCTTGCTGTTTATTATGTAGAAATTTGAGGTATGCAAAAATGTTTAGTAGTAAAGTTTATAGCAAATCTAATTTTGAATCCTAAATTTTAAAAATGCGTGAACCAAAAACTAAGCAAAAGCTAACGAAAACTTTTTTTTCACTTGA
The DNA here is from genome assembly GCA_038373865.1 of Uloborus plumipes. NCBI lineage: Eukaryota > Metazoa > Arthropoda > Arachnida > Araneae > Uloboridae > Uloborus > Uloborus plumipes. Next base: position 18,736 of record JAXGGA010011697.1, on the reverse strand, counting down.
GGAAAAAATGGAATTTTAATAATGAAAAAGAATTGCCACCAACGTTAAAGGGAAAAAAAAACGATTAACAGTAATTTCTGATGAGAGTGATAATGAAAATTAATTTTGTGATCCAAATAAGCCGTTTGTATTCTCTTACAGCAATTATCATTACTTGAAATTTTTTCTTTTGATTTTTACTTTTTTTACTTATTTCATCATAATGCGTAATGGTGTATATTTTTTCTAGATTATGAACTTGAAGTTAACTTATTTTTTTGCTTGCATCTTTAATTGAACTAAAACTTCGGGGATCACAAAATTGCACTTTGAAACCTTGCTTCCATATAACATGTTACACATTGTTTTCATTAAGTTTATTTCTAATAGGTCACGAATGCTTTTTTGTTGTAATCTGGTGTGATTTAAATGGTTTTGAAAACGATCAACGGATTTATTCTTAAAATTAATGCTTCATTTTTTGAATTTCAGTTACGAAGATGTCTTGCGACTTTGACACAGGTACTTTTTGCCAGTATAATATCGATGGCATAACGAAACTCAAATGGCAAATTTATGACCCGAAAAAACCAAAAATAGGATTGCCGAAGTTCGACCACACCAAGGGTAATTCTTTAGGTAAGGACGTTTCAAATATCTCTCTCTTCACAAGTATCTTACAGATATCCCTGTTTTAGGTCTCCTGTTCTGACTAAAAAATAAATTATTTAAAAAAAAAACATGTTGTATGGTAAAAATTCTTGATGCAAAATATTTCCATCTGCTAGAAAAATTTCGCAGAAACGCAATCTTTTAAATTTTTTCGTCAGCAAAAATAGCTGGAAAACGTGACTTTTAATTGTGATATTTGAAGGTAACAATTTTATTTAACACAGCTTTCCAGAAATGCTTGGATTGTTAGTTTCTATTTTATGAAGGTTTGTATCAATCGATCAAAAAATACAGCACTTCTTAAAGACAGTCGTAATATGAAGCAGAGAAACTCTTTCCGTTAATGGATTTGGTTTAGGATGCATAAGCGAAATAAAATAAGCAAAGTTTTGCATTTTTGTTTACTGAGACTATTTTTCTTGCAACTTTCTAATTTAATTGATAGGGCCCTTCTCCACATCAGCAGAAAACGCGACCGAAACCGAAGGCAGAAACCGAAAATCCGGGTACTTTCCATAGGAACACTATTTAATCCATTTTACGTTTCTGCTTTACGTCAATTCGCCCAGAAGGTAGCCAATTATTAGAAGTATTTATTCCGCACATTCTTTTCATGACAATTTAGGCTTGCTACTTAGAGTAGTTGAAGTTGTGAGTGTTTTTCTCTCTCTGCGCGAATCCTTGTGGAGCATTTTTTTTTTTTTCTTTTGAGTATGCCTGTTTTTTTCATCAAGCAAATGTTCGCCGGATTTGCCCCAAACTTTCCCCCCATCAAATATTAAACCAGGTATGTACCTAATACCTAAATGGACTAAAGTCAAGTAATCACTTACGTATATTTGCTGAATTTGAGGGAGACAGGCCGTATGAGAAAGTTTCTCACCCGCGAGTTTTCTGGTTTCTCGTCCGGCAGTTCTTGTCGAGTCCGTTGCACTAAGATTATTTTAGCTAAAAAAGTAGTAGTAACACGTATTCAGTTAATTTAACAAATTAGTGACGTAACCATTTCGTACCATTTTGTTTTCCTGTGTCGAGAAGTATTGTTGTGGCGTTTCGCACAAGAGTTCTTCTAGGTGCGTATTTTTATTCTTTGTCAAGTCTGTTACCAAAGATTTTAGTATTAATTTTTACTTCTCAACTTTTATCCCGAAATATTGTTTATTATACAACTCTAAGAAAATGCATATTGTTGTTCAATTTTTAAATTCGGCAACCTAGCCATAGTTTGACATTTTGGTTGAAATGTCAAGTCCGTTACTGGTCAAATCCATTACCAAATGTCAAGTCCGTTACTATACAGCTTTCGATCAATATTTTAATAATCACAAACATCGTTTTAAGCTTCAGGGACGCAAATAATTTCAAATGAAGTTGGTTCTAGGCGCTATGATATAGTTCAAAAGTGAGATTTCATATTGATTTTGTATGGTAACGGACGACAATTTTCTTTGCAACTTAAAGTTTTACAACAGCATTTAAATACTTAATTATGCATCAAAGTGTACAACCAATTAATTTTCACACACCTAAAATATGTGACAAAACATCTGGTAGTGATTCTAAAAAAACATAGCAAGTTAAAAAAAATTACTTAAAAACTCTGAAACTGCTGGCAAAATCAACTTGTAGTGTTTTTTATGCATCTAAGGAGAGTTTTGAATGGGATCTTGAACTGTTTATTACAGGACGTTACGCGTATGTGCAAGGGGACGACGTTTCGGAAAAGATGGCCAACATCAGTAGCCCCACCGCTGATGAAAACTGGCAAGGAAAGTTCTGTTTCAGCTTCTGGTACATCATGGATGTTGAAGGTCCCAACAGGTAAGTCGAGTGTTTCATCTATAAGTACCCGCACTAAAATCTTTTCGTGTATGACTCATCATTGTATGAGTGGAGCAGAAACAAATTTATTTTGACATATTTTGATTTTTGTAAATTTTATCGCAATAAGTAATATTGCTCCAACGTTTCGTCATTAAAGGATTTAATCACTGCTGTGTTTTATCTTGCTCAAACTAAAAAGACTTGTAAATCTTCAATTTGTGTTGTATACTAAATATATAGCCAAGGCACAGGATGTTGTCGCAAAACACGTTGGTTTTGTGAATTTTAGGTCAAAATACTGCATCGTGGGCGTTAGAGAAACGGACTTATAAACTAAAACTGCACCTGATCTTAAAGACGCACTATCGTCTTGTTTTAGTTAAAAGAATGGTTTGTTCTTCTTTCAGTTTGACGATTTATGCACAGCACGCATCATCTTTTTACGCCAAATCAGAATATATTCCATTTTGGTCAAGGACGGGAAATTACGGCTATCGTTGGAGGCATGCTTACGTCTACGTCAACAGCATCAAACCCAAACCTAGGGTAAGAGTTATCAGCATTAAAGGGTTTTTTTTTTTTTTTCATAAAGTACTTTTCCTTTTTTAAGCACACAGAAAAGCTTCCAATCTATCTGAGGAAACGTGGTGTCCGAAAAAGTTAAACAAACCCTACTATTTTCTACCAACAACTTAATTTACACTTTAAACATACAGATCTATTCTAACCGCTTTACGTTAGTATCGTTTATCTATTTTAGCTTCTTAGCGTATTTTATGGAGCTGAGTAAAATTTCTAAACGACTCTCTCTGGACTTATGCAATTGAAACATTAATTACGCGGTGCTCTGAAATGTTCGATTTTTTTGTCGTCTTAACTTATTTTCTATTCAATACAGAGGCAATTCACTATATTTTTAGCACTAGACATGAGGTTCACGCAATTCATTTTTCCATATTTCCTAAACAAATCATGTACCATATTAAGGCATGCACTGTACTCTTTAGAAGTTTTTTCCGCCGTCTTTTGAAGCTCTACGCAGGCGAAAAGGCGTAAAACATGTTAGACTATCGATATACAAAGCAAATGCAACATTTGCTCTGACAATGCTACTTTGTTGGCTGAGACACACACATATACTTATAAAACCACACATATGTTTGAGAAAAGTGCAAAGAATAAGATTTGCAAACTTAAAAGTTAAAGTAAATCGTGTTCAAAGCATTAACCCATTAATGCCTAGCATCCTTTTTTAGGAAGGTCCAAAAGAGGGTCTGAATTTCCCCAAAATGAACATTTCAACCAAATAATAGTGTTCAATTAGCACCTTGGTATTGTTTCAATTCGTTATTAACAGATTGCAGCAGATAGCCGTTGTAAAGTGTGTTCTGTAGCAGTTTTAATATGATCTTTATCAAAAATGACATCGTTCACAATCTCAAGAAAAAAAGCCAAGTTTTCAAAGTTATTCCCAGCTTTCCAGTCTATGTTAATTGCTGATTTTATTTCTTCTTATAAAATGTCTTTTTAAATATTATATCGTAGGCAGAAAAAAATTTTAGTAAAAAAATTATATACCCTCTGGGGCCTATCATAACTTTCAAGGGACTTTTTTTCTTTCCTTAATGAAACAACGATTTTTTACATAATATTTTTTAAATTAATTTTCCTGTCCATTAAACACTGTTAGCAACCAGTGTACAAAATATCTTTGGAAAAAAAAAATGTCAGGCATTAATGGGTTAACTGGATTCAGTTCGCAGCTCATCAAATGCCCAAAAGTCTTAAGAGTTGCTAAAATAGCCACTAATTTATCGGTACTAATCGTAATAGATATAAAATGGGACAAGCAAGTCCAAACATGAAATTTTGCACAAATTAAAATAATTTTAAAAAGTTTACACTTTGCATTAGTTACGAAGAACAATCATTAGAAAAGAATCTGAATTCTTTTGAAAGTATCTTTCAACACTTGAAGAAACTTAGACATGTTTGTGGTTGTTTTCTCGTTCAATGGCATTCTCATTCATTTCATAGGTTCGCATAACTGGAAGTCTGAGAACAGGTGTCATTGCAGTGGACGATTTTGAAGCAAGAGGAGGAGAATGCCCGCCAACAAGTGAGTCGGCTGAAATGTTAACAGTTATTTTATAAAACTGCGTAATTTGTGCAAAGATATCTTTTTAAGAAAACGATGTTCAGAATGAAACATTTTACCATTTCGGAAAATTGTATAAAACTGACTTATAAATAAAAAATTCAAAAACTGAAGTAAATTAAAGGAAAAGTTCTATATTCAAGTAAAATGTGCAGTGTCAATCAAAAAGGACAGAAAGCGTGCACCAGTCTTAGTTATTTTTATTTTGTGATGTTTCCGAAATGCGGGTAGACTGAGTCGAGGGAAAAGCAGTATTTTAAATGCAAATATAAAATACTAGCTGCGTGGCCCGGCGTTGCACGGGCTACCTCTGTATAAATGTACTATTCAACACAATACCCAATATAAAAATACCACGCATATTATGTTTTTAGAAAAGTACCCATGTTGTACTAAACCATGACAAATCAAATTATTTATTTAAATTAGTAACTATATGCAACTATTAAAAAAAAAGTTAGACTCATTTGAAACCAACGTATATATGTGCTACATAAAGAAAAAAACGTTAGAAGAATAATTAAACACTACCCAATATAAAAATACTATGCAATTAAATTATGTGTTTAGTACCAATGATACAAAATAGTAAAAACGTTACAAAAATGTAACGAATCATATTATTTACTTAGATTAGTAACTATCTTAAATCATTAAAAAAAAAAGAAGAAGGTTTGATTCATTTGAAACCTACTTACCTACCTATTACATAAGAAATAAAAAAAAGGTCAAAAGAATAAGAAAACAATACCCTATATAAATACACTATGGTTTTAAATTATGTGCTTAGTTAAGTACCTGAGGTACACTATAGCAATAAAGTTACGAAGAACAACCACAAATGAAGAACAAATACTAACAATGCAGAAATAAGGAAGACAAAAGTTAATACAAAAATCCTACAAAACAAATTATATACCTGAATATCAAGGAAAAACACGAAAACCATTACGTGATCTGAGCCATGTGGCAAGAGGCAAGACTCTCGAAGCTAGAGCAATTGTCAACCAGCGTTCTAAAAATAATTTTAGCGAACGAAATCTCTCGAGATGAGTGGAAACTAATCCACATTAAAAGGCAAATCATTGGAGTGCAAACTATAAGCTCCCCGCTTGAGCAACTGCGTGATTGTCAACCATTGAATGTAGAGGGCGCCTCCACAGTTGCAAAAGCTTAGCAATACTCTTTATGAGCTCCATCTCTCGAGAAGAGAGGAAACTAATTATTTTCGTAGAGTTTATTATTTTTTACATTATTGTTTTTAATTATAACAATAACTCCTACAGCCTAAAGCCTTCCTGGATAAATGGACTATTCAACACAAAAAAAAAAAATTCAAATCGAACCAGTAGTTCCTGAGGTTAGCGCGTTCAAGTAAACAAACAAACAAACAAACAAACTCTACAGCTTTATATTATTAGTATAGATTTAAGAACAAACAGGTCACATTATTAAATTCAAACTTCATAGGCGTAACTCAGGAAAAGATGGGAGCGCTTTCTTCTAACTTAGATTTTAATAAAACTCCATTTCCTAACAGTTTTCGATGGATTCATCCTAATGTAAAAAAAGTACTTCAATTGAAAAATTTCGTTTTCATGATGTACCCAAAACATTTGCCTTTTTTTTTTATTATTTACGTTTATTTGGAAGACAAAAAAATATTTCAAAAAATAACCTTTTAACCTATCCATAAATTCACTTACAGCTGCGATAACTTTTTTTTACATTAACTGATAGACAGACAATGACGTGCGGGATACGTCATTGTCTGACGTTTGGAAGACGTCATTCATTTTATGCTCCAATTTAAATGTCCAATATCTGTGAGATTTCATTAATTTCAAGAACCGTTGTAGGTTGGCTGAAATCTCCGAGACATCATTCGGTTCAAGAGTCATTATGTACTGACATTTTTGAGAATTCATTTATTTCAACAATTGTTCCAGGCAGACTGACGTCTCCGAGACGTCATTCGTTTCAAGAGCCCTTATATAGACTGAAATGCCTAAAACGTCATTTATTTCAAATTTATTTATATCATTCCGAACTCTTCCAGATCTCCGAGTCGTCATTATACCCCAAAGGTTAATAGCTGGATTTACGAGACACCACGTGACTTCGGAGATTAATATAATGCAAGCGCCCACTAACCCAAATTTTCTTTTCAGAAATGTGCACATTCGATGGGGAAGAGAACATGTGCGGCTTCACTCAGGATTCACTGAACACTCAGGACTGGGACGTTGTGAAGGGTGAAGATGATGCAGTGATGTACAAATTCCCCGATCACACCATGCAGTCGGCAGAAGGTGAGATTTACGTAATCGTACAGAATGATCATATTTTTTGAAGCATGATCAACCGAAGAGATAAATCATTGATCCTAAATTCAACAGGAAATGAGACACCATTCAAAAGAAAAATTAGTTATGTTTTTATTCGCATTAGTGAGATTTTCTTCCAAACGCTATGTCGCACGAATTTGCATGTAGCTTTCACTTTTAAAAGTCATTTCTGTTCTGTGAAGCCAAACAACTCGTCTTCAGGAGTTCACAGATAAGAGGAGGGCTTCGGGAAATTTTTCAGTAAAAGGGAGAAATATCGAAATCGTTGACAGTCTGTGTGATAAAACAATACCTGAATTTTGACTATTATTTTTGAGTCTTGTAGACGTACAATAAAGACTGAAGTATCATTTATGTGTGTGTCTTCAATTGTCCTAAGACATTTTGTCTGGTACGATTTAAAATATTGTTATATCACTATTTTTAGTGTTGAAACTTCGTGACAATTTACTATATACACTCTTCTCCCGATCTAGTTGGATTCGGATCACAGGTCAATTGCAAATATTGCTCGTTCTTAGTGCGTTCTTGGGTCACTTTTGATCCAATTTCATTTAGCACCACATTTAGAGTATTTTTCTTTTTTTTTTCTGGATTAGTTTTGTATGATATTTTAATTTTTGTCTTTTACTAAACATATTTGAGGTAAACCTAGCCTGGCAGTATTGTGAAGGCTGAGCAGATTTTCATCACAGCATTACGGCAGCGCCAGGTTAGGTTTGCCCCAATTATGAATATCTTTTGCGCTCTACTGCTCAGCATTACAACGTTCTTAATTGTGTACGTATTTCAAAAATGTATTATTATTAATCTACTGACTTCGTGACTGGCCCTTCAGCGAGATATAGTAGTAACCTATATTTATTGTTTCTAAACAAATCTATCTCCTGTTGCTTCGCTTTCAACCGTTTTAAACATCCGATTCAGTACTGTTGTTAGTTTTATAGTAAAAAACTTCGCCGTTTTCTTTTTTTTTTTTCTCGCAACAGGTAGTTTCTTGTACATCGGTTTCAACGGCAGCTCGGACGTCCGCCACCGGTCTCGCATCTACAGCACCAGGCGTCCGCCCTCCCCCACGCCCAGTTGCGTCACTTTCTACTACCACATCTACAACATCAGCAAACTGTCTCTGGACACCTACATCTCCACCGCCGGCGGACTCTCGGACCCCCAGTGGACGGCGACCATCAGTCAAGGACTCTTGTGGCACGGGGCGAGGTTCGAAGCCATTTCGAAGACGGTCTCCTGGCAGGTGAGTGCGCATTCCCTGGAAAGGAAGTCCTCTCGCATACTTCCTCAATTATAGGAGAAAAAGAATGAGTTCGAGAACGAGAGAGAGCTAGAGCGAGAACTGGAGAACGAGAGGGGAGAAGGAGAGAGAGCGAGAACGAGAAAGAGAGAGAGAGAGCGAAAGATAGATAAAAAGAGGGAGAGCGACAAAGAGAGTGAGAGAATAGATAAAAAGAGGGAGAGAGGTAGAATGAGAGAGATAGAGAGAACGACAGAAAGCAAGGTCAACAACGAGAGCGGTATTAAGGTAGAGAGAAAGATAGAGAGAGAGAACTAGAAAGAGAGCGAGAACGAGAAAGAGAGCGAATGAGTAAAAGCTAGATAAAAAGATGGAGAGAGAGAACGAGAGACATAGAAAGAACGACAGAGAGAAAAATCAACAACGAGAGAGATTTAATAATAGAGATAACGAAAGAGAGAGAGGGAGAAAAATCGAAAACGAGAGAGACATAAAGATAGAAAAAGAAAGAGAGAGAAATCAAAGCGAGAGAGATAAAAAGACAGAGAGAGCGTGTGAGAGATGAAGAGAGAGAGAGATAAACAATTTCGGGGAAAAAATTAATGACACCTGAATTCCGTTATCTACGTAGTTCCGTTATCCCCTTACTTTAAAGGTAGCTTGAAGGGCATTTAGCTGTACATTCGAATAACTAGTTACACTTCTTTTTCATATCGATGCAATTAAAATATGAATGGCAATAAAGGACATTTCACTATCTTTTTAATACCAAGTGCGTAAAATACATGAAATCACCAAACTATGTTTGGATAAATTAATTTGACACATCCATCAGAAAAAAATGTCCTAACTTGATTAGAAATAAATGTAAAAGTGTACAGACGTGTTCTCAAGACCCAGGCCATTAAATACAGAAATTATACGTTCTACTTGTGAGAGCCTTGCTTCATAAAATAATATCCAATTTCTTATTCCAAATGAAAGAAAGTGCCTCGCTTATGAAGTCACATGTGTGTACTTGATTACTTAAGCACAATTATTATTCTTTAAAGTTCGATTGTTTTATAATACTTTAAAAACTATTTCTTTTAATGAAAACAGCTGCCATGTTCAGGGTACAAAAGTTTCTTGACTATTAAATGGTGCTGTAATAATTATACTCCTTTGATTATCTCGGATTCTGACTCTGAATGTTTTGTCTCATCAGGTTATGTTCGAAGTCAGCACAGAAAAATACGGTTATGGTCAAGTAGCCATCGACGATGTGTTGGTTGAAAGCGGAAAATGCCCGGATCCGGGTAAGTCTTTTCTGCATTCATATGAAAAACCCTTATTTCAATGAAATAAATTAGCTAAAAACATTATCTCTACGTCGGAATAACAATAATGTGGAAGGCACAAATTTTAAATGGAAAAATGAGGAGGTCATTTTTTACTGCAAATTTCTACCTTAACTTGTGCAGTGTGCAATCCAATCTAGAATCTGCTTGTTAGTAATATTTTTACTGTAGGGGCTTACTTTAAATAATTATACGTATTATTGTTTTACAGGATACTGTGATTTTGAACAAGAAAACTGTTTGTGGGAAAATGTTCGGCCACCTTACAAGCAGAAGAGCAAGCAAATTTTGGGTAACAATATTATGAAACGTGTTATTATTTCTGCTGTTAACCATATGGGACAACTAAATTATTTATGAGACCAGGTTATTTCCTTTCAATAGTAATAAGGGTTAAAGTATGTCAATGATAATTTATTCTGCTTTTCGTTCCCTCAAACAGAAGTACTGGGTGCTGACGTACCCAAGGACTTGCTAACAGATGATTTTGATTGGAAGAGGCACATTGGATTCGATTATTTTGGACCACCAGAAGATCATACTCTCGGATCGACACAAGGTATGTAGTTATCATTTCTAATCGGAAATCCTTATGATGGAGTAATAAGGAAAAATTTTCACATTTACACACTTTAGCCGTCTGATGCTGTTGTAGATTTAGTTCAAAATACGCTTCTAAACAAATATTTTTCGTTATGAATGTAGAAAAATCTAAATACCGTTGAATATTAATTGATAGCATTTAAAACGTTCAACTTCTTGGGATTCTTAAGAACTAATCCTAAAATTAAAGACTTGGTAAAAAAGATACAGACTGACAAGCCACATTAAGTACAGACTGTTTAATTTTTTAGAGTAGAATGTTTGATGTTATTTGTTTTTTCTTTAAGCGTAAGCCAACTGACAGAACCTATGAAAGTGTCTATTAACGATAACTCTTAAGTTTGGACTTGTAATATCTTTATTATCATTTAGATTTCAATTGCTCAGATTTACAAGAAAAAATGTTTCATTTGAGTAAAAATTACACAGTCAGCCAACATAAAATTTATTTTTAACTTCAAAAAAAAAAAAAAAAAAAAATCAGTTTGTTGGAAAAATACATTGTGGCACGGTGAGCTTTTTCTCTCCAGATAGTGGCACTCTCCTTAAAAAGGTTGGCCACACCTGTTCTAATTGGTCATGCATATGTTAAAGAACTCTGTGCTTCCAAGAGCTAACAAAAAGTTTAACAAATTTAATAAATCTTAACAAAACAAATGATGAACTGTATTAAAGCGATATAGTAAAGACGATGTTTACAAAATAAAGCATGGCAGACGGATTACAATACGGTGAGATAGTATACTCGTATATTATAGTGAAATATGGCAACTGTTAGTACAATGAACTAAGCGAAATGTTAATCAAAGTTTTTTTTTCTCTCATTAGGGTTCTATGCAATTCTCGACCCTCGCAACAAGAAGGCAAACCAAAAAGCAGTCATGGTCTCCGAACGGCTCATGTTCCCTGGCGGTGTGTGTCTCAGACTGTGGTACGCTGTGCCCACTTACAAGAACGGCGCCAGCTTGCAGGTGTTCATGTCAACCGATTTCAAAACGGCCGATCAGATCAAACTGATCAAGGACGCTCCCAACGAAGACTGGAAGGAGGCATTGATCACCGTAGTGCCAACACCCAACATGGATCTGATGTTCTCGAACTTTTGGGTGGGTTAAACGTCTACAGCAATGCTGATTGTATAGTGTGATCACTGATCAGTCTGTGAAAGAATAAGGAACGTGGTTTAATCCCATTTTCGCTGAAGATGATATAAAATGAAAATCTTGAGCAACAAGTACAAATTTTGTGTTTTCACAGATGAAGCTATATGCATTAAGTAAAGGGAGAACAACGAACAGAATAGGGAAAATAGATTTGCTTTAATCCAATCATTTTTACTTTTTGCCCATGGATATCGGTAAAAAGTGCATTTAGGTCCATAAAATGTCGCCTAACGCATAAAAATGGCAAACATGCTTTCTACCTACTTTATCAACGTTAAGGTAAATGGACTCATTTCTGCCTACGTCACACATGATTAAGAGGTGCTAACTCGTCGCGGTAGCACAATACCTAAACGCTGCCGATAACCTGAAAAAATAAAGAAAAATCTTACTACCTCGCGAACTTGTAACACATTGTCCTCAAATAGGCTACCACGGGCTGTTTTTAGTTGACGTTTCTGTTGACAATTCTCAAATTCCTTCAGGGCCCTCATGAATTCAAGTGAGAAGTATGTACCATATACATCGTGGTCTTTATCCTCATTTGATATTGCATCTATCTCAGATTCGATGAAGTAACTTCGAATTGCCCTATATTCTTTAGGGTTGAGAAGACTTTTGATTCTTATTTTCATTCTCTTTCTATAGATACCCATTGCTCTTTCCGTATCTACAGAGAAGCTATGAAACTATTAAAGTATTAAAATAGCTTTAACAGAAATATGAAGTTTTCAGGATGAAAAATCATGGATTAAAATGTTTCACAATGCACTAATCAGAACTCTCCTCAGGGCCTAAAAGGGATAAGGGCCATTTTCACAAAAATAATATAAATCATGTCTAACATTTTTGAATTTTGTCTATCAAGTTTAATAATTTCCACCTACTGGTCATGTATATATTATTACCATTCGATATGTGTATAATAAAGCGCGTTTGTACATAAGAGGGTAAGACTGGATAAACAAGCCTTCAAATAAATCTCTCTGCACAAAAAGAAAAGTTACAATCACAGAACAAACATAAACTAAACTAATGAGTCTGAAAATGTTGTTCTGTCGGCAATTTTAAAGTATTTTTTGCCATTAATGACATCTTAATACGAAAAAAAAAAACGTACCGCGGTAGACTGAACACTTCAAATAAACTTTTAAAAAAATCTTCTTTTCATCCTAAGAAAGTAAGTTTTTTTTTTTTTGACTATGAAATAGATCACTTAAAACGATATGCACTGTTAGCATAATATATTTTACTTCTCTAAACACTTTCGAAGAGTTCTTTCCCACCTTGAAAGATAATCTGGGGGGGGGGGTTGTTTCATAATTATTGGCCGAAGTCGAAACGTAGAAGAAAATATGCGTCAAACCTAATTTTTTTAATATATTTCAGGCAAAAATATACTTTTCTCAACAGATTTTCAGTGCAAACAAAATACTGTGCCAGAAGTAAGCACCACATAGGTCGAAAGCAAACCGATCTCCCTGACTCGCAACTTCCTCGTTTGGAAGTTGTTTCTCACTCACAAACCTAATCCAATAGCGAAACATGTGACATTCGGTCGTAGCTAAATCCGGAGAATAAGGTGAATGCTCATAGCAATGCCTGGATCTTGTGCCAACCACTATTTGAGAGATGAAGGCTTGCTCCATGTTAAAAGAGTATGGGACGGGATCTAGTGGCAAGTGCTCGTTGTTTTATGAGGAGATTCCCGTACCATTCATCTAATAGGCGACAGTACATATTCGTTTTAATGATCTGGCTCCTCTGAATGAACTCATAAAATTCCAAGGTTTTGGTAATCCATCAAACCTATACAAGAATCTTCTGGGGATGGCGCCATTGTTTAGGTAACTTTCTTGCGGTCTCCTTTCATGAACTTACTGCTCTTTGCGCTATAGATTGTCGTACAGTACACTTTTTTCAACTATTGTGAAGATGCGGTACAAGAACGGGTGGCAAACCATGTGTTTCCGACCAACCTTGTGTTTCCAACGTGAATGGTGCTTGTTGGTTGGGTCTCAAAATTTTGTTGTAAACAATCCATATCACGCCGCATAGGATGACCGGGCCCAGGTTCAGTTGCCAAGTCGCCGCTATGAAACTTGGTAAGAAATCTACGGACTCTCTGTTGACCTTTCGACCCTACACACCATGCTTTGCTGACGTTGGACATTGTTGCTGCCATCAAAATAGCCAAGACGGAATTCACGGCTTATCTGTCCCGTTGCTCCATGACATCCTTAAATGTAAGCAGTGAGCCGTATTTCTATTATAGTATAGTATGGAGATTGTCCTAATTCATGTTGTAGGGGTATTAGTTGGTTCAACACTAATGCGCCGGTTGAAATGATCTGTTGAAGTTGCCTATACCGCTTGCAGCCAATAATTATGGAAGAACCGAAATGTTTTACCTCAGAATGATTGAGGCGCTATTTTGTTTTACACTGAAGTAATTGATGATGTGCTTACTCGATTTTTCTCTTCAGATATTCTTAGCTGGATTCGTGGGAAACAACACTCTTGGTTACATTGCCATCGATGACATCTCAATAGACGAAACAGTTTGCGAAGGTAGGTTTTGCTGCCTTTTGTTGTGAATTCTAATTTTAGATTTGCCACATTTTTATCCAAAGTAAACGGTACCTTCCAAATCCTACATGGCATAACTATTTTCCTTTTGAAATAATAAATCGAAATGGTAAGGTCATACAATATAATCTACACACTTTTGAAGAAATTGCACGTGTGTGATTTCTGTACCAAAAAAAATGGTTAAATAATTTCCTATTTATTTGAATAAAATATACAGAATAGGACATAAAATTGTTTCTTTCGATGAATCATATAAGTTTTTTCACCTGCGTCTTTACCTGAGTAAAATTATGACTTATCAGATAGCAAGAAAAAATTAATAAAAATCGTACACTTGTATTAAATAGCCCTTGCATGCAAGCCACGAACTAGTTTTCATAGTATTAATAAGTATAGCAATTAATAAGTGGAAAAATTTTATGGTAAAATTTTAATTTTTACTGAAGTTGCAACAAAATTTTGCGTTGCGACTGCCTGTCATAGAACACGTGAAAATAGGCAATATTCTTATAAAGTTGTCTGCGCACCCATAAAAAAGAAAAAAAAAACCTCTTATACTCGCAGATTCAAATTTGCAGTTATTTGTTTTGAAAATTTAGCAGTTGGAATTTTCCTATTTTTAATGGCTTCTTCAGACGTATGTGCTCGTTTATTGGGCGGTCTCGGCTCTTTGCGTAACCGGTTTCTCATGGTACATCTAGTTAATACTACATCTGTGTTCACGAAACTCCGAGAAGCAGTGGCGTGCAGTTTGGAAAATCAAAAGCCAAAGTCAAACTTTCAAAATAGGAAGTGGAAAATTAAGAAAAAGTCGGGAAATCAGTCGGAAAAACCTTTTTTCTGAAATCGGGTGGAAGGTCTTCCCGTGATCCCCTACTTTAGAACTATCGCTTTAAATTAAACCCATGTTCTTACAACTATATTGCAGTGATGAAAAACATAAAAATTTCCTTAAATGCTTGTAACACCAATTTGAATTCTTCTCTCAGATAACACGGAACTCTTCGACTGCAAGAATGGACAACACGTGATGATCACCGACGTTTGTGACTTCCACGAGGACTGCGCCAACGGGCTGGACGAAGCCAACTGCGCCGACTGCGACTTCGAGACGAACAGCTGCGGGTGGCAAACCAATCCTTCGCAATGGTACAGGTGGGTCCGATCCCCAGCAGGGCGGGAGGGCCTCCCTTACGACCACACTAAGGAGGATGCGACAGGTAAGGACTGAACTGGGAGTTTCAATAGCTTGCGCTCAATAAAATAGAGAAGAAGCAAAAAGTTTTTTTTTTCTGTTTTTTTTTTTTTTTTTTTTTGAAAGTGTTTCAGCAATGTTGCATCGCTATCCTAGGCAACACCCACGTAATGCTAAATGCCTACAGCTTTCTTGTATTTAACATAGAGCAAAAACGAGCTCAAAGACGAACGGTACATATTGCCATCAATTGGTGTTCTTTGAAATTAATTGCACAGAAATAACCGTTGGTTGATTCTCAGTTTGAGTTCAGAAATTAACCATTTAAAAGTTTAAATTAAATTGTTTGGACCCCTATCGCCATAACAACGCCATCGCTCCAGGTCACTAGGTAGCTCTGCTTCTCAGATGACCATATATGGACAGTTCTAGGGAGGTCAAATTTTGAGACAAATACGATAGGCATTCAGTAATACGGGGGTGTTGCCCTTGGGCAGTGATGGATTTTTCTTTTCCCCTAACCGGAGCAAATCCTGAAATTGTCACTCCTACATATTTTTCTCAAAGTTTTTGCATTGAATTTCAACAAAGAAATAAATGAATAAAACTCTCAGAAATAATATCAATTCGCTTCTCCCAGAACTTACCCTCCCGTGAAAACGACTGCCCTGGGTTTCCCTCTACCTGCCACTTTGCCACTTTGTGGTTAACCAGTTTAATCAGGCCCTAAGGACAGTTTCGACAGACTTACAGATAAACAATACATAAATACAGATTCATAAATGCATCTAAAATATATAAGAGTAGGAGCAACATAGAACATCCATCAACATTAAAATGCCCTTTGACTATGCTGAGTACGAAAGTAAGCGCATTATAAAAGTTTTGTTCTTGCAGATCAGAACGTACAACAACACATAATGATAGAAATGTTTCAGCAGCATTTTCATTTTCATTGGTTGAATAAATTTTGAAATAACTTGGGCTAATACATGATTATGAGACAAGCATTTCTGAACAGTGTCTCTCTTTTTTACTTTCTTCTGTATCTAATATATGAAGAAAAAAGGATTCGGCTCGTGAAATTTTTCGAATTGTTTTTTATATATTTGCACGTTTTGAGATGTGCTGCAATTATTGAAAAATGAGGTTACAACGATGAATGAATTTTATCCTTTGACGAACTTTTATAGATTAGCTCACAAGCGGTAAAAACAGTGTTCCTTTTGAAGTTGTTCAAATCTATAGAGCAGTGTTCCACAACCGGTGTGCCGCGACAAGGTTCATGGTGGGCCACGGTATGTAATTTACCTTCACAAAGTTTCAGACAGTGGACAAGACAGGCTCATCACATTGAATTTTTAGGGAGGGGGGGATGTATACTCAATGCTATTTTCTCTGAAAACAGCAAAAAATGTGCCCAATTATATGCAAAAATATTAATTTCTCAAAGCCAGGGTAGGAGAAATCGCCCCTTGACGATCCTGGTGCAAGGGGTCAGATATGTAGTTATTCAAATTAAGTTCTAAAACAAAAATCGCACCCTAATAGTGAATTACTTTTCCAGCACGTGTAAAGGATTCATGCGGGGAATAATAGGCTCTGGTGCAATGGCCAGAATACCATCTAATTAACCACACAATCAAGATATGAATTAATGTCGTGTCAAGGGATACTGAAAAAAAATGTTGGTTATGAAATGCGGACAGAAGGAAAATTCTCATGTCACGTTAATGAATCAACAAATATCAGATGTACACTATCCCCACTGTGCGATTTATTGGTGAAGACTGTCTTCAAGTTTGTTAGGTTTTTCTGCGCAAATAGTTTCTTCATCGTGGAACGGGTGGGGAAATATTTCGCACTATAGATAAAAATCTAAAGTGCAACGGGATCCTGGGGCACATCTGCACAAGTGTTTGCCTTTTCATGGCAAGAGATGTCGAAGGATTCATAGGGTTCATTTCGAATGTGAAAAATCAACACCAGAGTGCTCAAATCAGTGTCCATTGGGAAGTTCTCACGATAAATAATTTGCCACATGAGCTGAAGTCGGTTTTAGTTAAAACCGTAAAAACTACAAATTTTATAAAATCCAGACTGCTTAATTCTCTTGCATTTTCATTGTATTTTTTAAAGAGATAAGCGTAGATCCTTCTTTCGGCAGAGGATTGTACATTTTTGGAAAAAAAAAAGAAGATCCTAACAAGAATTTTCGGGTTGTGGGGCAAGGCTTAAGTTTCTGACGCTTCACAACATCACAATGAAATTCAACATGCCAATTCATTATATTGGCTAAAAATCTAGCGTATACGTGGCTGTTTTTTTTCTTTGAGAGAGAGAGTCCTAAAGAATTTAATCGAAGAATAGAAGAGCGGGGTGGGAATTTGCTTACATGCATGGGCAAGTTAAACCAGTTTAAATTAAAAATTCACTCATCTTTAAAATGAACTATTGAATGTTGAGTCAGAACATTTGGTTATACTTCAAGTTTAAGCACTACTTCAAGTCGGCAGGAATAGAACAGTATGACTGAGTTTGCGGTTGAATCATTAGTCGAAGAACTTTTATTGAAATAGCCAGAGAAATTTATATAGATATACAGCCAGGAAATTTATATAGACAGAAGCGACCGGCTCCTTGAAATTCAGCGAAGTGCTTCTGCATGCATATTGGTTATTAGTTAAAAATAGTATCCAAGAATATATTATCACGCTATGTGCTGCTATCATTTTTAGCAATTTTTTGTGACGTGGGATTCTCAACAATGACATGTCTCGAGAAAAACAAGTGACTAATCAAACACTTATGTTTTGAAAATCTAATGTAGTGTTGCCCCAGGCCTAGATAAAGATAAATAAATAATAATAATAATAAACGTCCCTATCCCTCAAGGCAGCCACTGAAATAAGCCCTGAAATTTATAATAAACTTTAAAATTCAGTTTCTTTCTTTCAAATATTATATAAAGTAACGTAAATATTTAAATAATGTTAAATGTTCTTCATTAGTTACATTGTTCTATCTGTATAGAAAAGATGGTTGTCACTAGTGAGATATGAAAACATTGTCCATACGGACATAATGAAATTTAATTCGGTGTGCCGCGATGATCGAGCATACTCGCAAGTGTGCTGTAGGGTGAAAAAGGTTCAGGATCACTGCTATAGAGTATCAGAAATGTAATTCGATTTGCTGTTAAAATGCTTCACGAAAGATCAGGGCCGGACTGGCTATGTGGGAGTTTGGGAAAATTTCAGAAGGGCCGGTCCTCCGAGGGCCGGTTTTTTTTTTTTTTTTTTTTTTTAATTTAATGAATAAAAAAAATGAATTATGGGTGTTTCTACCTTCTATCACCATATTTGCTGTGATGCTAATTTGAGTAAGGATTGTGTGTATGTTAAGGAATAGGCTGCTTAACTTCCTCCGGGGCCTGGTTAAGCTCTGTGTTCCTTTTTTTTTTCTGTTCCTTCCGCGACGAAAATGGGCCGCTCGCGAGCTACCCAATCCACGCAGGGCCGGATTACTAAATAGGAAAAGTACGCAGCTAAACAAAAGAAGGCCCCTTCCTTGTTTTTTACTTCCTTTTACGCAGTAAAGGAGGTATTGCGAT
>JAXGGA010011696.1:0-41478 GCA_038373865.1 Uloborus plumipes | reverse complement strand
TTCCCAAACATCTAATAACAAACAATAACTGAACACTTATATTTTTTAATACGCTTTTTAACCGACTTCAACAAAGGAGGAGGTTATACAATTCTTCGGAGAATTTTTTTTTTTTTTTTTTATGTTATAAGATTACTCGAAGACGCCTGGACCGATTTCAAAAATTCTTCGTTTGTTTGAAAGGGTTTGATTTCCGATTGGTCTCATCCTCTCGTGATCCGGGTTTGATAACGGGAACCTATAGAAATCGATCGAATTCTATTTCGTGATCACAGTAATCGTAATAATGACTATTTTGAGTGTAAGGCTTCTCTGGATTAATTCATTTCTATGGTCTTTTTATCTTCATGTAATGCTGATAACACTGATTTGAAATATCTACTTATATTGAAAACTGAGTATCTTTCTAAGTCATGCTTGTTTCCCCCGAACGCCAATGAACTGAAAGTGAAACCAGGTACCGATAGATTGGTAATTTTTCAGGATTCATTAGTTTTAATTCATATAATTATACGATTTTAATTAACGAAGATATCAATTAATAAGTAGTCAAATTTAAAGCGATTTGTCCTAAAAGTTTAAATATGAAATCCATTGTTACGAAACGTGGTTGATATGAAACAATAATGATAATGAGAATTTTGAATGAAGGCTTGACTGAATCAAACATGAAACTCATTAGTATTGAAATACATTTACACTAAAAAGAATAAATAAAAATATTTTTGAAAAAAAAAATGAAACCGACTTCAGAACTTCACTCGACAAGTGCTCTAAAAAGTAAAAAATAATTTTATTCTTTGAACACCATCGATACTACATTTAAGCATAAGTTTTGAAGTCGGCGCAAAACTATAGGTAAAATGATGTTTAACTATATTTTGCCAACATTTTTCTTAGAAATCCATTGACAATTAAGAACTGAATATTTACCATTACATGAATATGTGGTTGTCAATGTAGTGTATTATCGAATCAGGATTCCTTGAACTTTATATTTTTAGTTGAATTATAGTTTCGTATGATTCTATTAAGTGTTTTTGCGCCGACTTTAAAACTTATGTTTAAATGTAATATCGATGGTGTTCAAAGAATAAAATTATTTTTTTCTTTTTAGAGCACTTGTCGAGTGAAGTTCTGAAGTCGGTTTAATTTTTTTTTGCAAAAATATTTTTATATTAGTTTCACTTGTGGGTAAGTCTGTGTGTAACTCTGAATAAAAGATAAAATTCACGTTCTTTGCAAATATAAAAGTCGTGTATTTAATACTATTTTTGAAACTAAAGGCTAAACTATATTATCACACGTTGTTGATACGTTCAAGTGTTTCAGTTGTTTGTATGTAACTCAAGATAAAATTCACGCTCTTTGCAAATATAAACGTAATATATTTAGTACTATTATTAATACCTAAGGCTAAAATATATTATATAAAATATGTTACTATATTATTGATTACTCTATTACTATATTGTTGATGCATCTAAATAATAATAATAAGTGCATCTAAAGCGTATTTTTTAGTTTTTTTAAACTAACTTATCTTATTGTAAAGAAAACTCAAGTTGGCAACACATTGAGTGGAACACTTTCTATTTTCAGTCACTATTTGAAAAAGTGAATCATTTCAATTGAAAAACGAAATCATTATTACTTGAATGTTTTTAGTATGTTTAGTTTTCGACCGTTTACTGACTTTGTTCCAGTGCTCTTTGATTCTAGATGCCTGTACATTTGTTTGCGAGGTATGCAATTTTCTTTTTATTAAAAAAAATGGTACTTATCTGTTAGCCGGGCGCATGTTAAAATCAAAAATCGCTAATATCGCCAAGCGAAGCTAATGACAAATCTGTCAATGCAACAAAAGTATGCTCAACGGTAAATAAATATGGTTGTAAGAAATTTGGCGGAATTCTACATTATTTAGCGATACATCATATGGCGACTTATCGCTAGCACCCGGCGGTAGAATCCTAGTTTATGGTCCGGGTTTGGCGATTTTGCTTAAAGTCGCCAAACAATCCAATGATCCAATGATAATTCTATGGTTGCCATTTTACTTAAAGTCGCCAAACAATCTAATCATCCAATGCTAATTCTGTGGTTGCCAGATTTATTCATTTATCGCCGGACCATAAACTAGGATTCTACCCACCCGGCTAACGGATGAATACCAAAAATCTTTATTTCGTTTAGAATTTTAAATCTATATCTATATACATAAAAGACTACTTTTGAAAACGTATATGTCCGGGGTAAACTTCAAAACTACTAGACCGATTTTAACCATTTTTTCATCGTAGATAGCTGCAGTAACAGGGAGCAGGATAAGTTATAATTTATTTCTAAAAAGCTTCGTTTAAAAAAGTTATTATGGAAAATAGTAAATTTCATATAGTTTCCCCATTAAATGATTAAATTTTCAGTCCATTGTTGCAAGAATTCGTTGCCTGGCAACAACAATATTAATGGTGATCATAATGAAAATGTGAACTAGGGATGCACCGATTAATCGGCAGTACCGATTAATCGGCCATAATCGGCCACTTTGCCGTTTATTAATAATCGGCAAAATCGGGCCGATTAATCGGCGGAAAAATATTTTTTAAATATTATTTTTTAAAGTAAACCATTACTAAGAAATTATGATGAATAATTTTATTAACAGTAATAATAATCCTCACCGTTGATGTAAAGTTTTTAATACATTAATTCTCCTATTTTGAATAAAAATACACATAGTTAATGTAGCAACATTTTTCATGCGTCGATACTTTTCTCCTTGCTTTTAGATAATCTTCAATTTTTACAAAGAATAAAAGTCTTGAATTACATAGCTACTAATAATTGCAAAATTGAACTAAAAGAACTTCAAAATTGGATTGCTCACCACACAGACTCCCCTCCTTTTTTTTTTTTTTGAATTTTCATGTCTAGTTTACATAATTAGCAATGTGTTAATGCAATATTATTGACAATAATATGAAAATTAGTTCAGAGAAATTTGATAAAATTTTGAAATTATTTTGGGAAAATTAGGAAAATGGAAGAAAAAATTAGGAACTATTTCAAAAGTTAGAATTGTAAAAAAAAACGAAGAAAAAACTGTAATGGTGAAATTGGTAGTACTGAAAACAACCATTTTAATCATTAATCGGCTTGACCGATTAATCGGCCGATTATCAACTGCCGATTAATCGGTAATCGGTAATCGGTCAATTTGCTTATCGGTGCATCCCTAAATGTGAACCAAGGCTTCTCTGGAGTAAGTATGAAATTAATTGCTTTCTTAGGATTTTTAGATTCATCTGTGCCAATAATCGCTAACGGGGTAAATAAAAAGATAATTGATTTTGGCAACAGTTAGAGAACAGAAAATGTTTATAGTCAAAAAATTTCTAAGTTAGGTACATAAGATGTTTTCACCAATGTAGTCACAAGGATATAAACTAACTAGCAAAAATACCCGGCGTTGCCTGGGCCAGTAAAAATATTGAGAAAAATTTATAATCGCCTTTTTTTTCCTAAACTAAAAGAATTCAAAACGACGAAGAATTCTTTGACGATTTAAAATGTCGCTAAATTTGCGGTAACTGTTTTGGGATACCTAGGATGATTTTGCTCCCCTCCCTATTTTATGAAAATATGCTTAAGTATTATTAAGTCAGTAATTTTTGTCAAAGAAAAATTGTCATTTAATGCTGAGAAAATATTGCTGACCATGAAATGACGCTAAAAGTTTTTGTCCTAAGTCATTTCGAAATTAGTAGGCAGCATTTGACAATTATTTGTGCGAAAAACACAAATTAATGGTAATTTTAGTTTTGGGGTTTGATTAATTTCGTATGCGGATTACTTAACGTTTAACGTAAGTTTTAAAAGTTTTTTAATGACTACGTATGGAATTGGCCAAAAAAAAAAAAAAAAACCTGAACTTTTCTTCAACTGTGGGAGTATTAACTCGATGATTAAGATTTTGGCGCAGTCTACAAATATCAGACAACAATCGTTTTATTTTAGTTATTTCGTATAAGAAGTAAAGTATTATTGCATAGTCTTTGGCGCCAAAACTGGCGTCAGTTGAAAAAAATACCCATAATCTTAGTTATTATAATATTCTTGCAACAAATTCGGCAAGATACCTGTTCGATTGGATTCTAAGTGACCAATTGTAAGTACTCGCCAAGTCAGCGCAAACAAATTTTTAAAAATACCGTAAAGTTGTATTTAAAGTTCCATTAAATTGGAAATGAGTCCCATTTGGAATGAATCCAATCCATTTATTAGTTGCTAATCTCTTCAAACGATTACTTTACCGATACTCTAAAACACATACTGTCGGCCCCGCTCAAACGAATACTGTCGGTTCCAAGAAATATTATTTGATTAAGCGGAGAATTCGATTAAGCGGAATCTTTAGCATTGTGTCTATGGCATGAGTAATACCCAGTTCCAGGATATTTTATTCGTTTATCCGTTACCCGATTAAGCAAGACCGACAAATTTACGAAACTTGTGAAACTAATTGATACAGTGAACAATTTACTAATAAAGGAATACAATTTATTCTAAAAAAATAATATTTTCACCCAACAATGCACATTAAGAAACACATTGCTTAAGGATAAATATTCTACTTACAGAACTAAGACTACAAAACGTTTTAAATACAAATCATGGTAAAAGCCTGGATATTCCCTATGAAGCTGGAAAAAAACCCTTCATGATTTGACTTGAGAAAAGCCTTGAACATTAAATACGGAAAGAAGAAATGATGCCCGCAATTTTAGTTTTTGACAGGGAGTTGAGATGATACACTAAATATTGAATTATTTTGGTCAATGCCTTTTGATTTATGAGAAATATGTACCTTAATTTGGAATGGAAAAGGCGCTATCGATCGAACTTTTTCGAATATCGTTAAAAATTATAGCCTATGTGTTATTCTGATGTATAAGCTACATTATGGTAAAAGTTTCATCAAAATCCATTCAGTAGTTTTTGCGTGAAAGAGGAACAAACATACATCCATCCATACATCCATCCATCCATCCATACAAACTTTCGCATATATAATAGTAGTAAGATGATGGGACTTATTTTACGTATAATGTTTGGAAATACTTGACTCCAGTGCGATTGATTTTACAGGGTGCGACAAAGAAACTTGCTGATTTTAATTGGATGCTAATTAGCAAGGAGTGGTCAGAAAGGAGTGGGAAGAGTCTCAATTTAAAGAGAGGGTCGTGAAGTTTCGTTATCTTATAGTTTAGTTGTCGCCATGCGTTGGACAAAGGAGCAACGAGCGTTCGCCGCCGAATCTTACTTTTCAAATAATCTTTCGGTGGTTGCCACTCAACGTGCCTTCCGAACTCGGCTCAAAATTCAGCCCGTTGTTCCCATTCCTGGCTGGGAATCGACTGTTTTGTGGGTGAAAACATTCAGGGAAAGTGAGAGTGTGGCAAACAGAGGCCCAGGAGGTCAACGGATTTCCAGAACCCTAGAAAACGTCGAAAAAGTGAGTAAGGGCCATGCTCCACATCGACGTAAAGCAGAAAAAATAGGCAGAAGCGTAAAATGGATTCAATGGTATTCCTATGGAAAGTACCCGGATTTTCGGTTTCTGCCTTCAGTTTCGGTCGCGTTTTACGCTGATGTGGAGCATGGCCCTGAGTCGTTTTTGCGCTCTCCCAGGCGTTCGGCGCGTAAACACGCTGTTGCTTTGGGGATTTTTGATTGGACACTGAGACGAATTCTTCACAACGAACTCCAGTTTCATCCCTACAAACTAGCTGTGGTTCACCAGTTAAGTGATAACGTCTCCCTGAAAGGTGACGTGCAGTGGCCTACCGCTCTTCCGATTTGACACTCTGTGACTATTTTTTATGGGGGTATCTCAAATCGATCGTTTACAACGACAAGCCCCGGACACTGCAACGCCTGGAGAACAACATCCGGCTTGCTATCACCAACATCCCATCAGTCGATATACTTGAAAGACTGCAACAAATCTAGGGTACATGAGTGCATCATTAACAGGGGCCGTCATTCTTCCCGATGTAGTTTTTAAATCTAACTAATATAAAAACTCAGAATGGGTACCATATCTTATAAAAAGTAGTAAACTGATACATGAAGTACTTTTCCCTTAGTTGACTTTTCAAGTCTGCAAGTTTCTCCGCCGCACCCTCTGTACCAAGCTTATAACATTTCCGATTTACCTAAACATTATTTGTAACTTGCATTTGTATTTAAGGTGTGTAATACAGTTTTTTAGTTTGTGCAGTCAGAAAAAATTGCCATTGTTTACAGAAGTAGCCATTGTGTGTATAGATATGCACTTTAATGTTGAAAAATTCATGAACGAGTGTCACTAAAACACCATATTCGGCCGAAACCCGGGCAGGGCCGGGTACCCGGCTAGTTTTATTATATAAAAGATGCATTTGTTATATTTTGGAATTTGAAAACAAGTAGGTTTAATGAAAAAAATCTTGGTACACATGTAATTTCAGAAATATTTAAAAAAAGAGTTGAATCCTAGTTTAAGGTCCGGCGATAAATTATTAAATCTGGCAACCACAGAATTATCATTGGATGATCGGATTGTTTCGCGATTTTAAGCTAAACTAGGTGACCCGTGCGGAATTCCGCAAAAAAAAAAAAAAAAAAAAAAAAAAACTTAAAATTTAATACGACAATTTTTATTGGCTTCATTTGCACAACATCGCCATCTACTGCCGTCGTTCTGACAATTTTTCAAAAAGATCAAAGACACGTTCACTTTTACAACTACTACAAAAGTGATACTCTATATTAAAATCAAATACCCAAGGCTAATACTAAACTAAATACTAACGTTATCGCAAAACTACCATAGTATTTTGAAACAATAAAAGTTACAATTAAGGTTTACCGAGCTAAGCCTTGGCTTGCAATGTCGCATTTAAAATTGATTTGAACAACAATGTAACGATTTTGACAGTTGAGCAAAAAATTTAACTTTTTCAAACTTCAATCGCTTATAAGTCGCTTAAACGTGGATTTTCGAGATTCTCGTTACGCGGCGCTAGCGGAGAAACGTTCTAAAGAACGCATTTTTTTTAATCCTTCGAATGAAATCAAAATGGAGACGATACGACAATTATTTCGCTAGATAGAGTCAATTTTGTGCCCAAAAATTGAAGTTCGAACAAAAAACGAACCGACACTTTTTAGAGGGTGGGTCTAATTTTCGTCAATAGCCCGCGGGATAAGCTTCAAAATCATAAATTTTCTTGCAATTCGATAAAGAAATGAGCGAGTTTCGACCGGGTATAGGATTCGGCTTAGAGAAATAATATATGGAGATGATTGCAACCTTAAGCTACAGTCTGAAAAAAATCGCCAAACCCGGACCCTATAGTAGGATTTTACCAGAGGGTTGTTTCAGAAATTTTAAAAGTATTTTTTCCAGAGAGAGCAGGCTTCAGAAACATGGGATTTTAACATTTTTTAAAACGATTAACAAAGTTATGTAGTTTTTCTATTTAGTTATGTATGAACTTCACCGTAGTTACAGATTTGGCGATTAAGAGATTTGGCGTTTTTTCCTTTTGTGAGGTTGTTTATACGCGCATACAGTGACTTAAAACTCGACAAAAACGCCAAACCTTTTTTTTTAAACGCCAAATCTGTAGCTGCGATGGAGATAATACGTAAGTACCATTTTATAAATTACTAGAGTTCGAAAAGCACTTTGTATTTTTTAAACTACTACTAAAAAAGTACTAAAGTTTGCCCGTGGTAAAATTCAAAGAATTTTCGCTGATGTCACTGTATCCATAACGCACAAATTGAAGAAATAAAGTACAGCAAATATAATGTTAAATTGAAGCGTAATTTTACCAGAGTTTAGGGTCAGGTGGGGAAAGTGGGTCCATGGGGAAAAGTGGGGCTATATTGAAAGAAACCAATTATCTCGTTTCTGATTAAAATATTTTGTTGATTTTTTTTTTTAGACATTGAGATGATAACAAATACTTTTATGTTAGTTTTAGAGCACTCTAAGCAAATTAAATGCTTACAAAGCGTTTTTTATGATATGTAAATATTAGGTGTTTATAAACTTTCCTCTAGAATCATTATTCATTGGCAAATGCTATTAATTTTGGTATAGGCTTGTAGTAAAGCATCTGAGGATCAGCCTTACATCTCTTCTCCACTAATAATAAAGCTAAAGGTGTGTCTGTCTGTCTGTAACCCGCGTAATGCCAAAACCGTTCGATCGATTTTCTTAAAATTAGGCACAAAATTAGTTCGCAGCATGGATGGGTGCGTCTCGAAGCGTTTTTTTTTTTTTTTTTGAAAATTCTATTTTGTTCTTTTTCTATTCTAATTCTTAACTCATTTTTCATACAAATTCAATAAAATAATGAAGAAATATTTCATACAAATTTTCAAGTCTTATGTCATTCTCAAAATTTTCTGCCAAAAATGATATCAATTAGAAGTTTCTACGAGCATTAGAAGAGCTGTAATAATTGTGTTTAGAATCCCAGAAAATCAAGGCTTACCTTGAGGAAAGCCAGCCAAACGATTCTAAAAGGGTTAGGGCACGGGACATTTCCGCCGCAAAGTTTATCTCTACCTTCCCCCCATGAGACATTTCCGCCGCGTCTCTACCCATCTATTCCTTGCGACAGGACAAATCCGCCGATTGAGCTGGTAAAGTGCAATATTTGGCGAAGTTTAAAATTTATTTATTTATTTATTTTTGCAGCATGGAACGTACAATTCTTTTTTAGGTGACCCTTTTAATTTTCCTATTATCCTGAAATCCTGCAAATAATGTTCAACTTCTTTTATTAGTTTCTTCTTCCTTTTTTAATGCAAGGTGGACAATCTCCTTCCCCCTTTTTCCAGACTGGGAAATTTCGAACTAAAGTTTGTGGCGTGGTTAAAATTATTCTTCCCTGTGTTAAAGGTGCGTTTATGTTTTTCAACAAATAACAATTTTGTCAAGTTCTATCCTAAATTTTAGGAGTGCTAAAAGTTATGAGATGAAACAACTGCGTTTTTTTTAGATTTGCTGCTTGTCGCCAAAAGACGTCTTGTCGCCAAGAAAAAAAATTTTAAACCAATCTCTGAAAATGGCGCGGCGGATTTGTCATGTGCAAGGCACGTGCAGGACAGGAGTCGCGGCGGAAATGTCCTATGAGGGGAAGTGAGCGATATAATTTGCGGCGGATATGTCCTGTTCCGAAGGGTTAAGCTCGAGAATAAAATTTGAAAATAAAGATGAAATTAATTATTTTATCACAACGGAAATTAAAGTTTCATGTTGTTACCATGGTTACGTTCTTTTACCTTTTTACTTCCTTTTACGTAGTAAAGGAAGTATTGTGATCACGAAAAAAAATCCGTCAAGTTTGGGTCTAAACTTTGATTTTGCTCATCCCGGAATGAATGTTGAGTCGTTTTTTCGACCTGTCAGCACGTGCATATGTATCAACTAACATAAAACCAGCCGGAAAATCCTTTTCGACTACCCCCGAGTTAATTACAACGATTTTTCTCGTGACGTCTGTATGTATGTGCGTACGTATGTATGTCGCATAACTTAAAAACTATGTGCCATATATGCTTCTAGTTTGGCATGTAGGCTCTGAGAGGGGTCTAGTTATGCACCTTCCCTCGTGGTTGCATTCGAATGTTCCAAGGGGGTGTTTCACTCCTTTTTTGGGGTAAATCAGTGTTAATTTCAATGCAGAATCAAGTGATATGAATTGGCGCTATCAGGTGGCGACCTATCGCCAAGTTGGCGACAAATTTGGCAATTTTTTTTATTTTATTTATTTATTTATTTATTTATTTTTTTTTGAATTTGAGTTCAAATTGGCACTATTGGCGATATTTTGCAAAAAATCTGGTAAATCATGTTAAAATCGGCAATATTTAGAAAATTAATCATTGTAAAACTTTTTTTTTTGTTTTGCATCGTTCCGTGGCAAGCTAGGGATGTAAATGTTTGAATTATTATTTTGCTCACTCCAAGCACTATTAGCCTTTACATTTAAGGCATCTACTAAGAAATTTACACGTAAAAGGAAGTAGTATGGGGTCCGTACCAGGTTTTTTTGTTTCGTTCTTTTTCCCTTAATAATTTGCAAAATGTATTTGTTTTTGTAGCCAGCGTTGTCAGACGTAGTATTTTTGATACTACGGTAGTATTTATCCAAGATCCCAGTAAAAATCAACACCTCTAGGGTGCCGGATCAGGGGCTGCTCGGTTCCCGGTCTAAAACAAAAACAGTTTTCTGTAGAGTCAGATGCAACCTGTAAAACCATGTTTAATGGTAGGTAAGAGGGACACAGGGGTATCTGTGCGTAAGTGCGATACATAATGGTGCCTTGTATTCGAATCTAAGTAAAATTGTCTCATTTGTACAAACGCATAGAGCAAAAAATCAATTTAAATAATTGAAGGGCCAGGGGGGAAAAAAGATGAAAGTGACCAAAAAGCGATTTTGAGAAAAACGAAGAACAAAGTTTGATTTCTCGTAACTTCTTTTGTAGTTAATAGAGTTTTCGTGCACATTTCGATCGATTCTCATCTTTTCCCCCCTTGTTGTTCTACCAGATGATATTACTCCTCCATAGCCCCTAGATAGCGCTAATATTTCAAAATTGACGAAAAAGTGACTTTCATATTTTTTTCCCCTGGCCCTTCAATTATAAATGAATGTAAAACAAACAAATTGAATATTTATGTGTGTACTCTTGTGTATTTGCAAGCCGCCGGTGGATCCTATTCCACCATTACCTACCGCACCAGGCATACCCAGTCGTGCCCGGGGTGAGCATCACTCGTTCTGTGGGGGATAACGAGCGCATAGAGCCTGCGCCCTTTGTGGGGGTAAGGCAATGTGGAAATGCCGATGATCCCGCCGAATTCTACATACCGGGATCGGAACCAGATGAGTAGTTCCAAGTGATAGCCAATCAGTTATAAAATCAATTAACAATCTAAACCAAACAAACTCATTAATATCTAAAATACAACAACAACTAATAAATTAGGACACAATAAAAATTTCTTGGATTAAAGGGCATTCAAACTCTGCTGGCAACAATAGAGCTGATTTTCTAGCAAACCGGAGAGCAAATGGCTTATTAACACCAACAAAACAATATTCTTACCATTTCCAAGAAGCTTTGCTAAACATAAATTATTACACTACTTATTATATGCTTGGCAAAAACGTTGGGATCAAGACTTTACAAGAAGACAAATCCACAAAATCCGTTCCAAAGTTAAATTTACACCTTTGAATTTAGATAGACATGAAGTGTTTTTCTTTACTGGTCATGGCCCTTTTCCTTCATACCCTTAAAATATTCTATCTAAGAAATACTGATCTCTGCAGATGCAAATCAACTGGAAATCCTCAACATTATATACAACATTGTATTCATACTTCCTCATTCCATCTTCGTTCTTCAGGCGATTGGACTCAAAGACTTAAAAAACTATTATTCGTTTCCTGCAGCAAAAAAAGAAAACTACTGTTGTAATTTCTTTTCTGATTGACCACGAACATTTTCTTTTCAGATAACATTAAAAAAAAAAAATTAATAATTTTAACTGCACCTTTTTGTTTTATTATTTAATCATTTATATATATTTTTTATTTATTTATTTTCTTTTTCAATTTATTTGCTATTATTCATTTTTTCATTTATTTATTCCTTTATTTACTTTTATTTTTTTAAATAATTTTTTTACTTATTTTATCAATTTATGCTTTTTTTTCTTTCGTCTTTATTATTATTATTATTATTATTTTATATAGATAATTTTTTCTTCCATTACCCGGATGCAAATATTTCCCAATATGTATACATTTATTAGCCTTTTTCTTTTCTTTTCTGTGTGTATCAAAATTTAATGTTCACCCATATGGGTTAGTTCGTAAATTCTTACATACGTCATCCCAAAATTTGTTAAATTTAACATTGTTGAATATCTACAAAGGAATGGCGTATTTAGGAAATTAAATTCCAAGGCTTCAGTAGATAGCGTTTTATACAGGCTGTTTCATTTGACCAAAATCTATGGAATAAAAACGGCGGTGATTTTCCAGCGACATCTATTGAAATTTATTTTAACTTACATTATATAAAAATAAGATTACTTTACTTTTCAAGTAAGATTTCAAAATTGAGTTTAAAAGTGTTATAGTTAGTTTAAAAATGTTTTGTTTTCCTCTTCTTTGATACGATATTTTAGGCCAAAAAGCCAATAAAAATGAAACTCAATTTTCTTAAAATATTAAGTTTTGAAACAAAATTACATGAATATAAGCTGAAGAATTTTACATCTTACTAATTAAACCAGTTTAAAGTTCTTTTAATCAGATAATATCTCAAATCTTAACGATGAAAAATTTTGAAAACTACCTGAAAAATATGACTGGAAAGCTTTCAAAAATATAGAATACGAAGTAGTTACTTTTGAAAGAAATATTTTGCTAATAGTGAATAAAGACAATTGTTCAATGTTTAATGTTATTTTATTTTTTATACAATAAGAAACATTACATACACACAAAATGCATAGAAATGCAATTGTTTTAAAACCATAAGTTTTAAACATAATAAATTTTAGGCGTGAAACTTATCGTTAATATCACTTAAGGATCTAACCATTTCAATTTACAACGTTAATTCTATTGCAGCATTTAGAGAAAGAATTAAAGCAAAAACGGTTCTTATCCGTTAGCCGAGCGCAAAAGAAAATTTAAGTCACCAATGTCGCCAAACGAAGCAAATGACAAATCTGTCAAAAGAACATAAGTACGCACAACGGTTATAAGAAATTTGGCTGAGTTCTACATTATTTAGGGAATTTTCGCTTGCTCCCGGCTAACGGATAAGTATAAGGGAAACTCATTGCGAATTTTGTAGGAATTAAACTGTTCCTTGATAAATAAGGAAATACTTTGCGAAAATGTAAACGAAATTCAAATGCTGCTTACATATCACGACGAAGTTCCAAAAAGGAAAAAAAGTATCATTATTGTGAAATCTTGCGATAGAAAAACCATAACTTGATGCACTTGGCGCGTTTTGAAAATTTTCGGCAAATTATGTAAACGTTGCCGAAAACAATGTTGCTGGATTTTAAAATTTGAAGTTTAAATTTTAAGCGAAACAATTTATTCAAAGGAAAAATAATCTGCAAAAATATTTTTGAAAAAAAAAATTGAACCGACTTCGGAACTTCACTCGGCAAGTGCTCTAAAAAGTAAAAAATAATTTTATTCTTTGAACACCATCGACACTACATTTAAACATAAGTTTTGAAGTCGGCGCAAAAACACTATATAGAATCATACGAAACTATAATTTAACTATATATATAAATTGCAATGAATCCAGGTTCTTTAATCGCTTTCGCATACACTACATTGATAACCACATATTTATGTAATGGTACAAATATTCAGTACTTAAATTTTCAATGGTTTCTCTAAAAGATGTTGGCAAAATGTAGTTAAACATCATTTCACCTATAGTTTTTGCACCGACTTCAAAACTTATGTTTAAATGTAGTGTCGATGGTGTTCAAAGAATAAAATTATTTTTTACTTTTTAGAGCACTTGCCGAGTGAAGTTCCGAAGTCGGTTCAATTTTTTTTTTCAAAAATATTTTTATTTTATTCTTTTTAGTGCAAATGTACATATGAAATAAGGTAATGTTTCCATTACAAAACTTCACCTAATTTGCTTAAGTAAATGCTTCATAAAATAAACTATGCAAGGAAAAAAAAGAAAGAAAGTATCAACGCGTCTAAAACTTTAAACGATTGACACTAAAAAATAATCCTTGTTATTCTCTGGTATTTATTTGTGATTTGTGTACTAGTTTAATCAAAGGCTAAATATTAACGGCTTTTCAACTAATTTATATTTCAAAACAACACTAGATTCTCGCGGTTCATAAAATTTTACGACGTATTACGTACGTGGCCCGCTAATGAGTTTCATGTTTGCTTCAGTTAAGCCTTCATTCAAAATTTTCATTATCATTATAATAAAGGTTTTGTATCAATCACGTTTTGTAACAATGCATTTCATATTTAATCGTTTAGGACAAATCGCTTTAAATTTGAGCAAAAATTTGGAGATTTTCCTCACTTTCTTCAGAATTCCTTTATCAAACCGTATGTAAATTAAGACTAATAAAACCTGAAATATTACGAATCAATTAGTACTTGGTACGACTTTCAGTTCGTTGGAGTTCAGGAGAAAAAAGCAGGACATAGCAAGATACTCGGTTTATAATTTTCAAAAGGATCATAGAAATGAATTTCATTATGCAATCCAGAGAAGCCTGGCGTTCAAAATGGTCATTATTACGATTACTGTGATCCCAATTTCTTTTTCGAAAGATTTCTGCAGGTTCCCGTTATCGAACCCGGACCACGAGAGGATGGGACCAATCGGAAAGAAAGACCTTTCTAACAAAAAAAGAATTTTTGAAATCGGTCCAGGCATCTTCGAGTAATCTTATAACATACAAAAAAAAAAAAAATTTCTCCGACGAATTGTATAACCTCCTCCTTTGTTGAAGTCGGTTAAAAATAAGTGAAGGGGCTTTCCATCAAACGGGCGCAAGAGAAAAATCACCAAATAAAGAAGAATTCAGCCTTAGACACTTATTTTTACTTTCTTTTACGTAGTAAAGGAAGTATTGTGATCGCGAAAAAAAATCACTCAAATTTGAGTCTAAATTTTGATTTTTCTCACCCCCGAATGAATGTTAAGTAGTTTTTTCGACCTGCCAGCACGTGCATATGTACCTACCAACATATAAGCAGCCGAGACGTCTGTATGTACATACACTGGCGGAAAAAAAATACCAACACCAAGAAAAAAATTACTGTAGAGTAATGAAACTAGGGTAATGCAATAATTATCTCGTTAACATGTTTAATTGATTAACAGCCATTATTTTGAAAATCGAACAAAAAAGGGAAACTTTGGCAGTGACCATTTTTGATTTTCCTCATTTTTTTATATGTCAAAGTAGGTCATGAGAAATGAACATTCTGAAGTTTGTAGCCTGCCAAACAAATTTTGTTCGCTCGGTAAAATCATATGGTTTTGGGTGGTATATGGTTTTTGGACCATTTCCGCTCGACTTTGAACTGCATTATTTCCCCCCTAAAAGCAACCCCCCGAAATTTTTTTAACATATACTGAAAATTTATACGATGAAGAGAATATGTGGTACGAAAATTGTTTAATATCTCATTGCTTTGATGAGAAAAAGACTTAGACATTTTTCAAATTTTCAAAGTTTGCGGTTTTTTGATCGCATTTAACTCAAAACAGCAACTCTAGGACAAAAAAGCTTTTATGGATTTTGGAACCTACAGTTGTGTAGAATAACGTAAAAAAGAAAGTTGCGTGGGGTCTCGTCTCGTTTTCAAGAAAATAATTTTTTTTGTAGCTCATTTTAATGCTTTTTTCCCATAGTGAAATGTGTTCATCAAGTAGGTCAAATCTGCTGGAAACTCTAAGTATATAGTAATGATATATTTAAATTTGTACAGGGAAAGAAAAAAAGACTAAAAACACATAATTTTGTCGAAATTTTTTATAATTTTTAGTTTTTTAATTGCAATTAACTCAAAAAACGTGAAATCCTGAAACTATTATTGAATGCACATATTGATAGCTTTGAAATCTTGGAAAAAGTAAATTCGGTGAGGTATCTTCAGATGTATTCTAGTAGGAGGTCACAGTGACCTCCCGAAAAAATTCATGATCGAAAAATTTTGCTGACGATTCGGCAAATTTGGAAACTATTGCAACATTGAGATTTTTTAATGATACATTTTTCTCACGTGTGCTTGATCGTATTCTGTAAAATTTAAGTTCTAGGGCCCATGGGTATCTTATACTGCTCAAGAAGATGTTCTTAATTTGCCAAAGGAATTTCCCAATTTTTCTGAATGATAAAATACCACATGTAAAAAATAAATAAATAGAAAATTTCTATGTTGCAGTATTGTTTCTAAAGCTGCTGAATCTTCAGAAAAATTTTCCGAATATGAAATTTTATATGGAGGTCACAGTGACCTCCTTTGACTTCCCATTGGGGAGCCTCTAAAAATACCTAACAGTATTTACTTTTTGAATATTTCTAGTCATTGCCAGCTAGTAATATGTTAGTTCAATAATTCCCTCAGCAACGATTCATCGTTTTTATATAATTGCAATAAGAAGCTAAAAGTTCTAAAAATTCAGAAACAATTAAATGCTGTGATTCTTTTTCACTATTACTATACACTCAAAAATTACTGTACACACATACATAAATTATTATCATATATTTTAAGTTTTAGCAGATCTAACCTACATACTGAACACATTTTACTACGGGAGAACGTATTAAATCTGCTACTTTTTTTTTCTATAAAACTAAGAAGAAACCCCTGGCCGCTTTATTTTGTACGTCGTTTTACACATATGCAGGTATCATATAACATCTTACTACTATTATATATGCGAAAGTTTGTATGGATGGATGGATGGATGTATGGATGGATGTATGGATGGATGTATGTTTGTTCCTCTTTCGCGCAAAAACTACTGAATGGATTTTGATGAAACTTTTACCATAATGTAGCATATACATCAGAATAACACATAGGCTATAATTTATAACGATATTCAAAAAAGTTCGATCGGTAGCGTCTTTTTCATTCCAATTTAAGGTACATATTTCTCATAAATCAAAAGGCATTGACCAAACTAACTCAGTATTTAGTGTATCATCTCAACTCCCTGTCGAAAGCTAAAATTGCGGGCATCATTTCTTCTTTCCGTATTTAATGTCCAAGGCTTTTCTCAAGTCAAATCATGAAGGTTTTTTTTCCAGCTTCATGGGAAATATCCAGGCTTTTACCATGATTTGTATTTAAAACGTTTTGTAGTCTTAGTTGTGTAAGTAGAATATTTATCCTTAAGCAATGTGTTTTTTAATGTGCATTGCTGCGTGAAAATATTATTTTTTTAGAATAAATTGTATTCCTTTGTTAGTAAATTGTTGACTGTATCAATTATTTTCACAAGTTTCGTGAATTTGTCGGTCCTGCTTAATCGTCTAACGGATAAACGAATAAAATATCCTGGAACTAGATATTTCCCATGCCATAGACGCAATGCTAAAGATTCCGCTTAATCGAATTCTCCGCTTAATCAAATAATATTTCTTGGAACCGACAGTATTCGTTTGAGCGGGGCCGACAGTATGTGTTTTAGTGTTTTAGAGTATCGGTAATGTAATCGCTTGAAGAGATTGGCAACTAATAAATGGATTAGGTTCAGTATTTTCCACTTTAATGGAACTTTAAATACAATTTTACAGTATTTTTAAAAATTTGTTGGCGTTGATTGGGCGGTACTTACAATTGGTCACTTAGAATACAATCGAACAGGTATCTTGCCGAATTTGTTGCAAAAATATTATAATAACTAAGATTATGGGTAATGTTTTCCACTGACGCCAGTTCTGGCGCCAAAGACTATGTAATAATACTTTACTTCTTACGATATAACTAAAATAAAACGATTGTTGTCTGATATTTGTAGACTGCGCCAAAATCTTAATCATCGAAATAATACTCCCACAGTTGAAGAAAAGTTGTTTTTTTTTTTTTTTTTTTGGCCGATTCCGTACGTTGTCATTAAAAAACTTTTGAAACTTACGTCAAAGCAGAAAGTAATCCGCATACGAAATTAATCAGACCCCAAAACTAAAATTACCATTAATTTGTGTTTTTCGCACAAATAATTGTCAAATGTTCCCTACTAATTTCGAAATCACTTAGGACAAAAACTTTTAGCGTCATTTCATGGTCAGCAATATTTTCTTAGCATTAAATGACAATTTTTCTTTGACAAAAATTACTGGCTTAATAATACCTAAGCATATTTGCATAAAGTAGGGAGGGGAGAAAAATTATCCTAGGTATCCCAAAACAGTTACCGCAAATTTAGCGACATTTTAAATCGTCAAAGCGGTACGTTTTGAGTTCTTTTAGTTTGGGGAAAAAAAGCGATTATAAATTGTTTCTCAATATTTTTACTGGCCCAGGCAACGCCGGGTATTTTTGCTAGTAAAAAAATAATCATAACATGTAAAAAATAAATAAATAGAAAAGTTCAATGTTGCAGTATTGTTTCCAACTTTGCCGAATCATCAGCAAAATTTTTCGATCATGAAATTATTCGGGAGGTCACTGTGACCTCCCACTAGAATACATCTGAAGGTACCTCACCGAATTTACTTTTTCCAATATTTCAAAGCTATTAATATGTGCATTCACTAATAGTCCCAGGATTTCACGTTTTTAGGAAGTTTCCCCTTAAGTGACTGAAGCATGATGCCAGGGTGAAAAAAAATAAATTTTCGAATTTCGAATCGCCTGGGGTCTCAAAAGTTGCCTTTTATCTCCACTGCCTAGAATAATATCTTTAGGTTTCCATATTGTCCCAAATAATATCAAAAGTACCAAAAGTTCGAACTTTTTTTTTACGAAATTGAAAATACATATTTTAGAAATGTTAGGGGATATAAATATGAACTCTTAGTTACATTAGTATCTCTTAAAAGTTTGAGTTCAATAGGAGTAATTTCTCTAAATTTCCCAAAAGCCAAAAAAATAACCGAAAATCGACATTTTAGCTTTCATTTTCAAACGATACGAAAAAAACCAAAATAGGTTAAGTGTACACAACATAGAAATTTTAAACACGGAGTTAACTTTCACAACCCCTTTCATTTCAAAAATATGTAT
Source organism: Uloborus plumipes (assembly GCA_038373865.1). Classification (NCBI taxonomy): domain Eukaryota; kingdom Metazoa; phylum Arthropoda; class Arachnida; order Araneae; family Uloboridae; genus Uloborus; species Uloborus plumipes. Next base: position 22,624 of record JAXGGA010011696.1, on the reverse strand, counting down.
TTTCAATTTTGAAAATCAATTCGAAAAAGGTCGATTTTTGGTATTTTTGGAGTTTTTTGGGACAATATGGAAATCTAAAGGTACTATCCATGGGGGCTAAAATTTTATAGGTAATTTAGTGGAGCCAAAAGGCAATGTTTGCAACCCCAGGGGTTTGAAATTCGAAAATTTATTTTTTTCACTCCACCCTAATGTAGAGTGTCCATATTTTCAATACATTCATACATAACAGAGATTAAACGAAGAGATGTGAGAAAATTTTAATTCCACAAAAGGTGCTGTGAACTGGAAAAGTTTGGGAACCCCTGGTCTAATTGCATTAAAGCTGATAAACATGCAACAAACCAATTATTTAACCAAATCAAAACAATAACAAAGAAAACCAACTTTCCTACCACACATACACACTAGGTTTTAACATGCCAAAGAGAAGGTTCAACATTAGAGATGCACCAAGTAGCACTTTGGCCGAGTACTTGACCTTTCACTACTCTGCCGAGTACCGAGTACATACATACACGTACAGGGTTAGAAATCACTAAAAAATCTTACGGGCCCTACTGACCATTGAACAGAAATTTTTTCTTTAAGTATTAGAAGTCAATCTTTTTCTCACTTTAAAAATTACTCATTTTTACTTCTGTGTTGTTATCATTATGCCACAAGTTTGATTAGGAAACTATTGGAATATGAGACAAAGTCTTTTTTTTTAACAAGTTCATTAATATTTGTCTTAAGGATCACTTGGACTGTTCCTGATCATAGGTAAGTTGCCCAACACCAATATGCAATATGAAAAAGGTAACTACATTCGCACATCCTTAGTTAGCTTTTACACTAATTTGGTTTTAAGCCTATTTTTAAAACTTTTACATAAAATTCAAGTCATATTTTATTAATATAGCAATTGTATATAATTGCATTATATATATTTTTGCATCTTTTTAATTACTGAAAAAATATCTTGAATAATATTCAATTATTTACATTTACTCGGTATCGGCCGAGTACCCGATTCAAATTTGGCCGAGTATCGAATACGAATATTTACCCAGTACTCGGTGCATCTCTATTCAACATCTGAAATTATTTAATACACCAACTGATGACATATGGAAAGTTCTTCATAAATAGGACAACTAACTTATTTCAAACATGATTGTTTACATTAAAAGTACAGTGCCACCGGTGTTTGAGATCTCCTCTTTATGTTATATTAATATAGTTTAAGATAGTAAAATTTAACTAAGTTGTCAGTAGACAAATTTTACCTTTATTCGTTTTACATATTGAGTTGCTACAGCCATTTTAGGAGTGGATTATAATTGCATACCATAAATTTATACAGTCTAACCGGTCTATCTCGAATCACGGAACACAAGAAAAATTCGACAAAGGGAGGTTTCGAGACAGAGATGGAAATTTCAAAAGTAAGCAATTGGAAAAAGTCAAACACTTAATAGAGTGTTTTGCTGTTGTTGATATATTTCTACGTTTTCGGGAATTCAATTCAAAGTCCTCACACACAGGGTTGGGTTTTTCCCTGGAAAAACTGGTTTTACCAGGACATGAGAAAAACCAGGTTTTTACCGGGGAAAAAACCTAGGAAATACTGTTTGCCCCTTTCTAAATAAGCCTTTGAATAGATCTTATATTTAATATTATGTCCTATGTATTATTTTGTCTTAATATATTATTCCATATTACCAAAAACACCATGTGACAAGTAAGGAAATGACAACTATCTCACGAGTTAAAGATGTGTAGAATAAATAAATAAATAAAATAAGAGGGAAGGTTTTCGTTTCGGATAAATTAATAATCTCACTAAATTTTCAAAGTTCATCAGTAGGTAATATAAATGAATGTTAATCAAAATAATTTATTTGTGTTACATGTGAATTATACTAAACTAAATCAGCTATTGCACTGATATCATGCACATGAAAAAATTGCATTTTTCCACAGAATGAATGTTAAGAGGACACAAATATTTATATTGTTAAATTTATGTGTTTTCCTTTTTTAAAAAATTTTCTTAAGAAAAAATTAACTTTATTTATTTTACGCATGAATGAACTTAACAAACATATCTGTTGAAAATTAATCATTTGAATAAAATTACCGAAACAATAATTATGTTTTAAGCATGAGAATTTTTACAATAACATATTATTTATAAGTTTAGATTTTCATTTATTCTTTAGCACATATTGCAAAAGAAAACAACAACTGCAAATATTTTTAGAAGCATTTTTTTATTTTGTTGGCTCACAAAAAACCAGCAAACTCAACAATAAAAACACATTTCATCACCATCAAAATAAAAAAAATGCTTTCCTTTTCATTTGGATCCCCCCCCCCCGTGTACATAGCTCATATTAGGAGGGGGTGGATGCGTGGACACGTGGATATTATAGTATTGTTCGTAACTTAAGTTTTAGCTTTGAACAAATGATTACTGTCGTTGAAATTTGGTTAAAATTTAAAAAAGGGGAGGAAGAGATTGTTCATGTTTATACAGCCTTGATCATTTAACCTTAACTTACACTTTTAAAATCAAAAACATTTTTATTGAAAGGAAACCCCTTGAATGTTTTATATTTTTGTCCAAGATGGTAAAAACCATGGAGAAAACGGGTTCTTCTAAGGACGGTAAATACCATGGTGAAAACCACACAGATGGTAAAAAACAATGCCAACCCTGTAAACACACATAATACAAGACCCGTCATTTCGAATTATTTCGGGAGGGGGGGACACAAAGGGTGTAAACTCAATGTAAATAATGCTAAAAACAGCTTACCACTTACACATATAGATACAGGACAGGCTTAGTTTTCGCGGGTCTTTGTCCGTTAGTGAAATCGATAAAATTAAAACTTGTGCTATACTTATTGCTAAGACAACTGGTTAACTCAAAAAGGGTATCAAATGAAAATAAAAGCAGGGTAACTGTTCATAATCATAATACTGAAAATTAAAAACTTACCCATTATCGCTTCTCAAGCCCATCTTCCATTCGTCCATCGGCGCTGGGGAAATTCCCTTTCCCTTTCCTGCTCGCGTAGTGATATCTGGTTTTGTCGGAACTGAATGGTGGGGTGTGGTTAGCCACGCGTAAGAAATAAGTAGTCCTTTAATTTTATTGGAAATAAGCGGATTTGTAGAGATAGAAAATCGTTTTATGATGATAAACTTTGTCTTTTTCTACGAATTTAAATTGTTTTAATGTAAATAAAGTAATATTTCCCTTTTCCGTATTTGTGAAATATTTAAGTAACAGGTCTGTCTCAAAACTCAAGTTTTCGGAGACTCAAATTTAAGACCAATTGACTCGGAAAAAATAAGTCACTATTTTGTCTCATTTTCAAGCAAATCATTTTTAACAGTGGATCTTCTCGGAATTTTTAAGAAAAACCTGAGTAGTACCTCCTGCTGAACCCTTGGTACTTCCATAACATTCAAGGGCTCCAGGGTACATCAGACAGCTCTCTCGAGATTTTTCATAGCCCACCTCAGATGCCTCGCTTTCGAGGGCGGATCCAGCAAGTGGTTAAGGAGGGGGTAATTAGCAATTTGGGGATGTTTGGTGATTTTCTCGTAATATTAGATTAAAATAATGCAGTTTTGTGCTTTATTTGGTGGCTTAGGGGGAGGGGGTCAATCCCCCCTCTGGATCCGCGCTTGCTCGCTTTCGAGAATGGCGAAAGGATGCGACGCCTCCTTATCTTGCTCTGCAGGTTTTGGATTTTCCCAAGTGCAGGGGCCAGCTTTCATCCACTGCTGTTTTTGGACATTTTCAGCCACACAGATCTGTTCTAGTTTCGCTAGACCAGGCGGAGACGAGTCCCAGCAAGTAGGCGGTCATTTAACTTCACCTATTATCGGCCTGCGATCCGTAAGTGATGAATGCACGGTCCCACGAGTCCGTGGATCCGGGCACCACCAAAAAGGGGTAAATCTGTTTCATTCGCAGGAAGAGAAGCGCGCTGGTGGAGATGCTGGAGCGTGACATCCTGCAGGGCGACCCGAGCGTGCGGTGGAGGGACATCGCGAACCTGGAGGAGGCCAAGAAGCTGCTGGAGGAGGCCGTCGTGCTGCCCATGTGGATGCCCGACTTCTTCAGGGGGATTCGGAGGCCCTGGAAGGTGAGACTCTCTCTCTTTCTATTGATGATGACTGCTATGATGTCTGTATCTCATACTGCTTGAATGAAATTGCAGGGCGTGCTGATGGTGGGGCCCCCGGGCACGGGCAAGACCATGCTGGCCAAGGCGGTGGCCACCGAGTGCAAGACGACCTTCTTCAACGTCTCCTCTTCCACCCTCACCTCCAAGTACCGGGGCGAGTCCGAGAAGCTGGTGCGGCTGCTCTTCGAGATGGTGAGTTCCCCCCTCTCTCTTTCCTTCATGCTGGCGTCTTTCGCTGCGAACATCACACGTTCACTGGCAAAAATGGAGATTTTTTAAATCATTTCAGACCGATCGTCTTCTCGACCTTGCCGTTTCTGATTTGATTTGGAGGGCGCATGCGTCGGGATGAGTGAGCCTGCCTGCCCCGTTTTGATTTCTAGTTTGAAAAGGGTACAAAGTGCAGATCTCTTAAAAAACTTAAAGTGAGGAAAAAAAAAAGTTTTTGCATGCAAATGAGTGTTTTTCTCTTTTAAAAACTCAAAGCCTTAAAAAAAAGCTTTTCGCTGATAGACGACATGATTCTCTTGTGAGTTTTAAACTTCTGATTGCTATGAAATGATTTTGAAATCACTATTTTTACCAGTAAAAGTGTGATACGAAGCGAAAAACACAACCCTGCACCGGAAGCCAAACGGCGCTCACATCGTTCCGAAGAGCATGAGGAATGATGGTTTAAAGAGCCAGACGTCTTAGAATTCTTGTTTTTTCAACTTTGTCATCTCTTTGACTATTGGTATCGAAACCATTTGCGAAATTTTGTCTAATCACATTCTGCCCCGAAGCTTAAAATCATCCGATAATCATACTTACCGACCTTTACCGATTCGACTTAAACTGTCTGCGTTTTTTTTTGCGCTTTTATGTATCGGCACCCGTCTTTTAGGCATTGAGAAAGCTGATCACATTTGCCTCTGTAAGACTCTCCCGTCCTGATCTGCTGCATTATTGTATCGTGTGGATATGCTGAAGAGCAGCTGTCATTTTGGAGGTTAGGATGTATGAATATTGTTGACTTTTACACGAGTTATTCTTAGGAAAGCCAAAGGGCCAGGTTCCAAAAGTTAACATATGTTTTACCTATGATACTAGCGGATAATTCTACTACCCAGTAGAAGGAATGTCATAATGCTTTAAGAGGGAAATAATCGAAGCAGGGATGAAAATCTTCCGCGGATCCGCGATTTTCCGCTTATTGTAGTTTTTCTTTCTTTCCGCGATCAAAAAATTAATGTTGCATCAAGTTTAGAAATAAAAATAAAAACAAACTTATTATTAAAATGAAGCTTAATATAAAATGATTTAAAGTAGTAGAGGTTGAAATATTTTCGAAATTTCAAAATAATTTAAATGTTTTTAGGATGCAGTAGGATTGAAATCTCAAGGATGCCCGAACTATGGCGAACTATGTACTCTATTTTGGCATGCTGCCAAAAACACCAGTTTCCGTTGTAGGAGGTAGAAATTAAGAAAGTTCAGCTGAAATATTCAAGATCTTTGTCAAAATTTAGGAAAATTATTTTCTCTAGATACAAGTGTCTAATTCATCAAAAATTGCACCCCGCCTCTCCTTTTTTTTATGAATGGCTTAAAAATAAATAGTAAATGAGCAGTTAAGAGCTTTTAAAAATATTTACTTCCGATTTAAAGGGCCCAAATTAAGAGGAAATCTTGCATGACTAATTTTGCAGAATATAGGAAAAAAATCTATCTGCATTTTAAGCCACGCAATTTTTCCTTTTTTGACTTTGAGCTGTTTTCATCCCTGTCGAAGAGACTTGTTTAAAACAATGGGGCTAAAATCAGGGAAATGTGCACCTTTTCGAGAATTTTTGGGTTAAAATATTTGAAATTCAACCCCGCATATGAGTCGCGCCCCTCTCACTTTTTGGACTAAATTTCTGGACCAATATGCGGTAAAAGAAAAGATCAAATCTCCACGAATCAGTTTGAACCAGTTGCGGATACAAGGGGGCGATCGTCCCTCCCTCGAGGGACTCTCCACCAGAAAATTTTCAGTTTTGAAGTTCGAATAACAAAATTTTAGACTAGGTTTAATGGTTTGAAGAAAGGCTGTCCCTCTGAAATGTTTCTTAATTGAAGTCCGAAGCCTAAATGATCAATATTTGCGAACCAGTATACACAGTGAAAAGTAAGTAATAAAATCAATCGCCCCTCCCTTGAAAAATTTCTGGATCCGCCCTTGATTGGAACCCACCAAGACTCGTAGTAAAAACAGCTCCACATGTGAAGTGAACCGTTCTGTTCCAGGCTCGGTTCTACGCGCCCTCCACCATCTTCATTGACGAGATCGACACCCTGTGCTCCCGCCGGGGATCCGACTCGGAGCACGAGGCCTCCAGGAGGGTCAAGTCGGAGCTTCTCATACAGATGGAAGGTGAGATCCCGTTTTCTTTGCATTATTTTCAGTCGAAGAATTTCTCTGAGGATTTATGCCTGTGGCGAGGCATAGACTTTTACCATCCTTTATGAAGAAGTGTAGTAAAAGTTTTATTATCGTGAGGGTTTTTTTTAAGTAGTACTAGGGGGCTGCGCTTTCGGAGCTGTACTGGACCCGTTGATGGCTAATTTGGGATTCTATACTGAACTTACTTTTACAGTGCGTCTCGAAATGATAGGTCCACCCTTATTTTTCAAAATTTCGACTCTTCATCTATAATAATAAAAGCAAGTGTAATGTGTCTGTCTGCCTGTCTGTCCATTTGTCTGACCGAGCTCTCCAGCCAAATCTATCACACGCAGGGACCTGGAATTTTTTACACGGAAGCACAAAGGGGCGGGCCACCAGACCTCGAAGCCCGATTTTCGATTTTTGAATTAGAAAAATTTTAAAAAATTATTCATAAAACTTCTTCTCGAGATCGCTGCTCGCCGATAGCTGATTCCGGGGTTGTACCAGCTCCTTTTGAGAAACAAGACGTCATAGTTTCTATTCGTGCGCCTTTCAAAACCCACTGAATAGGGGGGGGGGGCACCTGTCAACATGTGCTACGCTATTTACTAGTCTGTATTCTTTAAGTGCACGGGAGATGGAGTTCCTTTTTTTTTTATTTATTTGTTTTTTTTTCCTTTTTCTTTCTATCAACGGGGAATGTAGTGGGGGGGGGGGACCAGTCTACATTTCGTACGCTACTATTCGTGTTCCCCGATTTTCGATTTTTTAATTAGAAATATTTAAAAAAAATCTATTGTTTTTAGGATTATTTCACGTGACGTCATAGTTTCTCTACGGACAGAATCCGCTGTTTGACGTCATAAATTCGTTTTTCATTTTCGGAATGGTTTTTACTGTAGCAAATTGGCAACAGTCGTGCAAGTATACAGCGTTTGCTTCATGATTGCGTTGCTACTATTGTGATTTGTTGCTATACACACTACTATTCCTGCGCTATTCACTTATTTGCATTTTCTAAATGCACGGGCAACGCCGGGCGGGTACAGCTAGTTGAGAATAAGAATCACTTTTTTTTATAGTGATTATATAACTGTAATTGTTATAGCTATGTTTGATGAAATTTCTTAGAAAATAAATCATTTCTTTTTATTTGATGCAAATTTTAATTTTCAGACCGTTTCAAAAAGATAGGTCCGCCTTCAGAAATTTTGCCCCAACCACGTTTATTTCCAAAAATTTGCATAAGTATCGTTGCTTAGTCTTACTACGGGATTATGCTTGCTGCTGTGGAGGTATTTAAACAGATTTGAACAGCTCTTTGTAGTCAAACAAAACGGGTTGTCGTTGCAGTCTTTCGCTGGTAGAGCAGGGGAAAATTGATGCATTTAAACAGTCTGGAAAATCGAATAGAGAAATAGGTAAGCTTTTAAACAGATCACAAAGTGTTGCAAACAATATTTTGCTATTTAGAAATGCTTATAGCAGTAAAAAATCATCTGGCCGCCCATCAAAAGTGACACCCCGACAACGAAGCACTATCGTAAGGGACCTAAAATCTGGAAGTAATGAGCATATTCACTTTGGCCAAACAACTAAACCCTTCAATATCAAAATCTACAGTCCACAGAGCGGTAAAGAAGTTCGGCAATTTAGTTTACGGGAGAAGGAAAGCGGCTTCGAAATTGACTAAAAAGCACAAAGAAAAGAGATTGAAATTCGCGCAGGAAGTAATGTCCTGGAAACAAGATAGGCATCGTGTGATATTCAGTGATAAAAAGGAATTCAACTTGGATGGTCCAGATGGTTGGCATTACTACTGGCACGATCTGCGTAACGATTGACACATATTCTCGAAGAGGCAAGCTGATGATGGCTCCGTTATGGTGTGTGCCCGATTCAGAGGGACAGTAAAAACTGATAAAGCATTTGTAGACAATCGTTTGAATGCTGCTGTCTATAACAAGCTGTTTGAACAATATTTTATTGCACAATCAGAGTCCATTGGGGGCCCATTCTTCATGTTCCAACCGGACAATGCTCCTCTGCACTCTGCAAAGTCCACTTGTGAATGGTTTCTGGATAATGTTGTACATATTGTCGATTAGCCACCTTGCAGCCCGATCTGAATCCAGTAGAAAACATGTGCGTTATACTCGCAAGAGCGGTGTATGCAGGCGGAAGACAGTACAACAGTACTGCAGACTTAAGAAGGGCTGCTTCCTCCGAATGGTCAAAAATTGGGACAAATTGTTTGCAAAAACTTATAGAAACCATGCCAAATAGGATTTATGAGCTTATTCAGCAAAAAAAAAAAAAATCAGAAAAAATTCTTATTAATTCAACATTTATTTGATGCTTGGTTCAGTGGACCTATCATTTTGAAGCAGCTGTTTCATCTAATTTTAGTTTCCCGCATTATTCCTATTATTTGTAATTTATTTATGAGCTATTTTACATTGAATGAAGTACCGTAAAATGGGGTGAATCGGAACACTTTTCAGCTTTGATTGTAAAAAAAGCAGTTAAAATATTTTTTTTAATTTGATTTTTTGGGTAAAAACTTCGGTCTTGCTTTACTTTTGATATTCCAAGCAAAGACAAAACAGTTTGAACAGTTATTATTAAAATATACAGGAAATAATGGGTGTTCCGAATCACCCCGCTGATAGGGGTCAATCGGAACACATGTTAAAATTCTTATTTTTTTCAATTTAGCCTGTAATAGGTCAGACAAACGTGAGTAATATTGATGGAGGAGAAAAAGAACAGATAATTATTATCAAATAAAAGCATAATTTCAATACCAGTAAACGTTTATGATTTGTCAAAATTCAAAAAATATTTCAACTTATGAAAAATGAAAAGTAATTTTAAGAACTGCTTTTGTATTGAAATACATAGATTTAACATGAATGGAAGTCCCTCATGTCGTCCACAAATATGTACTTGCCCTTAAAACTAGCAAGTGTGACTTGGCTTAAGTTTTTTCATAACGGGATGAACTCTGCCTTTTCTTTAGTTTCTTAAAATCTCTGGGTTTTGGGAATTGTCCTGAAATATTTTTTTCTTTCATTCATCGCTGTCTGTGTGGTGAACTTTTGCTACATAAAGTCTATATGACTTTCCCCCTCTTATTTTAAGTAAAAAGAAGTTTCCAGGAGAAAAAATCTTTTTAAATCTGTGTAGGGGATATGAGGAAGAAATAGTTCATATCTCGTCTTGCAGAGTGGTAGTTACAGATAGTCATTTTACTGAAGTCACGAAGCATGAAGAATTGAAGGAAAGAAGTTTTCAAGTAAAAATATATCCAATTTTTATTAACTATTAAAGTTTACCTAAGACAAACATATTGTTGTCGTCCGGGTTTTAAAATATTAAAGAAGACATTTAACAACGTGAATTACAGGTGCAAAAAAAAAAAAAACATTTTGACGTCAACAGTTCCAAAGAAAACATAGGCTTAAACCTATTCAAATACGCACCACACACGTAAAATACACGTACATTGCATCATAGACGACACGGATACAACACACACGGGAAACGGAGAGACGAGCAGAGAGAGAGAGAGAAAACGCTTTGCTAGAGCTCCCATATGCGTTCCAAAACAACCTAACATGCAAATTAGTTTTCAATTGCCAAACCACAAGAAACTTTCCAAAAAATCTCATAACCACGATTAAATAGGAACGGAATGACTCGGTTCAAAATAACCAGTTCCTATGACGCAAATATGCTCGAGTGACGTCATAACCGTGATGCAATGTTATATTCAACTATTTCAGAATCGATCTGCAGGGTGCAAAAACGCTTTTTAGTCTTAAAAGATAATATTTCATCCTCTAATTTGAGGAAAATCAAAACTAAAAAGTTAACAATCTGGAAATTTTTGTCATTCTAAGATCTAGTTGCTCACGAGAAGGGATAAACAGTAATAAATCCTTGTCCTTGTTTTGATTAGAAGAATTGGGGTTAGAATCTTGATTTTTCAAACAGTTTCCTTCAAATAGGTTTGAATTGGAGCAACAGAACAAAGTGTTCCGATTCACACCGCAATTTTTTTTCCTATGGCATTTTTCAGAATTCTTCATTTTTATGACACAATTTTTGAAAAGGTAAATTCTAATGTGGTATTCTGTTGTTCAGATACATGTATGATTGAAACATACTACTCGTAGGTTTAAAATATAAGAAGGTTTGTTCTTGCATATGAAGTTTTGCAGTCTATGAAAATGTGATGTTTTCTAGCATTCCACGTGCAGCCAGCCCTCTTTAGAAGCCAGCAGCGTTGCCAGATTGACTAAAGTAATTTTTTCCTACTTCCTATGATCTTACCTTTCTAAAAAAAAAAAAATAATAATAATGGCGAAAAATACGCAATAGTATATTGTAACGAGTCCGTGGCACCTTCAACTTTCTTCAAATGAGCATTCCAATCTTGAGGAAGTAACTATAAATTTATTTACAAGTATGTACACTATTTACAATATGAGCAGGAAACAATTGCTAAACATCCAGCAATTAGGTAGCAAAATAGTACACTGTACTCTCAACAGTAACTCAGCACCACGTATCAAACGTGAACAGTAATTAAGCAATTACAAAAGCAAAACAACCATTCGCCAAGCGAACGAAAACGAGCATCTCAGAAAGCCCATCTGAGAAAAACTGACTGACTTGTGTTCAAGGCCAGCTATTTATACACGGAAAGAAATGTCCACACCATTCGAGAAAAACCTGGAATATTTTGTTTCATTACGTAATCCATTCACAAATTCTAGCGATAAGAAAAAAACCACGCGAAAATTTCTTCACGCTTATTAAAGTTAGGGCAAGTGTAAAAACTACAAAGTGTTACAGGGCCGGTATACTAGTGATAAAGGTGATATCTTCAGATACTTTTGCAACATGACGTCAGATAAAACCAAAACTAATGAAAATGATGCAAGGCAGGAAAAACAACAACTATTTACAAGATTTGTAACATTGCCCCCTTCCCAAGGACTGCACGTCCCGGGCAGTACAATCCCCAGAAAGGAAGCAAGGGAAAACTTACAGATGCACACATTACATGATGACCAATCATAAACATGATGAACAATAACAATGAGAACATGAAAGAAATAATAACATTGATAAAGTAATATTCCAAACAATTAAAGGCGAAAGTTATTTACAAAATTTACAAACAAATTACCATGGTAGCTTTAGATTTACTTTACGAACTATGGCCATAGTATGGGGCTAGCCGATCATAATGTACAACCCTAGGTTTTGAATGTGATGACTTCTGAATCCTCACTACGACGTCGTTCAGCCGGTGAAGGACTGTGTAGGGTCCATCCCAATGCGACTGCAATTTGGGTGACAGACCTTTACGTCGGATGGGATTCCATAGCCATACTTTGTCACCTTCTTGAAAGTCATGACCAGTGGACCTTGTGTCGTATCGGGTCTTCATTTTCTCCGTCGCGATGTTGATTCGCTCCCGTGCGAAGTGATGAACGTCTTCCAACCGGGCCTGGAGATCCTGGACGTACTCCTCAGGCGATGAAGGCGCATCTGGAGGGAGACCGAAGACGAGATCACAAGGTAGCCGAAGCTCTCGGCCGAAGAGCATCTGTGATGGGGAATATCCAGTGGTCTCGTGGACAGCACTGCGGTAGGCCAGCAGGAACAGAGGAAGTTTCTGGTCCCAATCCTGTTGATTTTTGGAGACCATAAGCGAGAGATTATTAAGGATTGTCCTGTTGAATCTCTCCACCATGCCGTCCGATTGTGGGTGTAGTGGTGTCGTTCGAGTTTTCTCAATTTTGAGGATTTTACATAGGCCCTTAAACACAGCAGAGATGAAGTTTCTCCCCTGATCGGAGTGGATCTGCAAAGGTGTCCCATATCTCGAGATCCAATGCTGGACTAGAGTCTCTGCTACAGTGGTAGCTTCTTGATCCGGAATGGAATATGCTTCGGGCCATTTGGTGAAATAGTCAATGGAAACGAGAATGTATTTGTTCCCATCAGTAGTTTTCGGTAGAGGACCAAGAATGTCGATCCCGATTCGTTCGAAAGGAGCTCCTACGTTGTAAAGATGTAGCTTCCCGCGGCTTCTTCTCTTCGGTCCTTTACGGGCAGCACAGGCGTCACAAGAATGACACCACTTCTCTACGTCATCCTTCGCCTTGCTCCAGAAGAAGCGTTCTCGAACCTTGCAGAGGGTTTTCAACACACCAAAATGTCCTCCAGTCGGACTACTGTGCAACTCCTTTAGAACGTCTGGAATTCTTGATCTGGGAAGGAGTAACTGCCATTTGAATGCTTTACCATCGTCAGATTCCCATTTCCGATACAGGACGCCATTTCGCAGCTGGAGAGAGTTCCATAGAGCCCAGTATCTTTTCGTTGCAGGACTGTAGATAGAAATGTCTTGCCAACTAGGTCGCCGACTGTCTTTTTCCATTAACTCTATGATAGGCTTTAGGTCTGGGTCTTCAAGCTGATCTTTTCTTACTTGGTCGTCACTCCATGGATCAGGATCTGAAGATGATGAAGTAGCAGTAACTTGACAGGCAGTAGGGATTGTCGTCCCGTACTGTTTCTCAATTCGGGAGCAATAATGGCAGTTCTCGGAACAAGGTCTTCTTGATAATGCGTCAGCATTCCCGTGTGACATGCCTTTTCGGTGCTTAATCTCGATGTCATATTCCTGGAGCCGCTGTATCCACCTGGCTACCTGGCCCTCTGGATTCTTGAAATTCAACAGCCAAGTTAAAGAGGCATGATCAGTCCGGAGCAGGAATTTACGGCCGTAGAGGTAATGATGGAAATGTTCTACAGCTTTAACTATGGCGAGCAATTCCTTTCTCGTGACACAATAATTTCGCTCCGACTTGGATAAGCATTTGCTCCAGTAGGCGATGACATGCTCGTTACCGTCTATTTCTTGAGATAAAACAGCTCCAACGCTCTCGTGGCTCGCATCAGTGTCGAGTATGAAGGATTTTCCAGGCTGAGGATAAGAGAGAATAGGCGTTGATGTTAAAGCCTCCTTCAGCTGTAGAAATGCATCCTCGCATTCTTTGGACCATTCAAATTTCTGTTTGCTCTCCGTCAGCTTATGCAAAGGTCGTGCAGTGTTGGAAAAATTCTTCACAAACTTCCTGTAGTACGTGCAGAGCCCCAGGAAACTGCGCAGCTGATGGACATTTTCAGGGCGGCTCCAATTCTTGACTGCAGATACCTTATCTGGATCTGTTCGTACACCCTCAGAAGAGATAATGTGACCAAGGTAGTTCACCTCACGGCGGAACAAATTACATTTGGACGGGCTCAACTTCAGGTTGGCTTCCTTAAGCTTTTGAAGCACCTTCCTAAGATTAGTCAAATGTTCCTCAAAACTGCGTCCTATGATGATGATGTCGTCCAAATAGACAAGACAGGATTCATAAGAAAGTCCTCGCAGCACTGATTCCATAAGACGCTCGAACGTGGCTGGTGCATTGCAGAGGCCGAAGGGCATCACTTTAAACTGCCACAAGCCTTGTCCGGTTGTAAACGCCGTCTTCTCTCGGTCGTCGGGGTGTATCTCCACCTGCCAGTAGCCGCTCTTTAAATCCAGGGTCGAAAACCACTTGTGTCCGGAAAGCGTGTCCAGAGTATCATCGATCCGTGGAAGAGGGTAACTGTCCTTTTTGGTGATGTCATTCAGGCGTCGGTAGTCAACACAAAATCTGGTGGAGCCGTCTTTCTTTCGGACCAAGACGATAGGGGATGCCCAAGGACTGGATGAGGGTTCGATGACGTCATTCTCCTGCATCTCTTTTACGAGGATCTCAACCTCTTCCTTCTTGGCGAACGGTAGTCGTCTTGGATGCTGCTTGATAGGGGGATGATCTCCAGTGTCGATCCTATGCTGCGCTAAACTCGTGCGACCAACATCTTCGGGTGTAGATGAAAACACCTGCTTGAAGTCGTCCACCAATTTTTCCGCAGCGTATCTTTGATCCTTCGATAATGGTGCACTCCCAATTAATTTCGAAGTCAAGGACTCGGAAGACACAGTCTCGGAGGAATCAATTCTTCTGATGATGCAGTTTACGGGAGTACAAGTTGCCAACACTTCTCCTTTCTTAATATTCCTCGGTCTTTCACTCACATTGGCGACTCTCACAGGAACTGCATTCTTTGAAAGGTCCACAAGTGTAGATGCCACTAGTACTCCTTTTGGGCTATTATTCTGGTTAGGATATTCAATTAAGCCGAATTTAAAGCTGTTGTTTTCTTTGATGGAGCCAGGTATTAGTACTTCTGATCTAGAGGGAATCAATGAATCAGTTTGGGCTATTATTTGATGAGCAGATTTTAAGTTATTTTCGGTATTGAAAATCACTATGTCTTCCCTCATCGAGTGCAGCTCATTATTTCTACAGTCAATAGAAAAATCAAATTTTCTCAAAAAGTCCAATCCGAGAATGAAGGGATCTGTAATGTCAGCGACGAATGCCGTGTGATGGTAAGTGGCACTCCCGAACATTATTTCTAAGTTCACTTTTCCTTCAATCTCGATTTTGTCACCTGTCACAGTTTGGAGAGTAACGCAGGGCGGCGTCCATAAGATCTTGAGTCCAAATTGACGAGCCACATCAGTCTTAATAATGGTAACGTTGGCTCCTGTGTCCACAATCATTTCGCAGGGAAACCCATTCACATAAGCGTAAATGAAGAGTCCGTTGCAGCCGCCACTTCTTGGGGAAATCTGGAAAACTTTGGGAGACTTCTTCTTTTCTTGGCGAGCTTCGCAGTTCTTTCGTACGTGGCCCTCACCGCCACATTTCCAGCACTTCAGTGGTTGTCTACTTTGGTCTTTACGAGCCGTAATCTTCTTCAGGATCTCCTTGACCTGTCGCTCAATTTCCGAGAGACGAGTCGAATTCGAATCCGGGGCACTCACTTCCACGCTCCTGATTGAATGGCGATCCTTGCGGGATGCTTGCTGTGCAGCCTCGAACTTCATTGCGTAGACTAGACCAGATTTAAGATCTTTAATGTCCGCCATCCGGAGAGCCGTCTGAATTTCTGGACTTCGCACTCCGTCTATGAAGTAGTTCAGCGCCAGGTTATCGCGAACATCCGAAGGACAGTTCGAGAAGGCGAGATGGGAAAGCCTCTCGACGTCTGCTGCAAAAACTTGCAAAGTCTCTCCGGCCCTCTGCAGTCGGGATTTCAGCTGGAGTTGGCTTATTTCTTTTTGGCATACTTCGCCAAAGCGAAGCTCCAGGGCCGATGATAAGGCTTCGAAGTCATGGTGCTTGTCCTCTGGGAAGGTCTGTAGTATATCAGCTGCATCCCCTCTCAGCGAGGCTGCAAGGTGACAGGCTTTCGTGGAAGAGTCCCAGGAGTTTGCTTCTGCAACGATGAGGAACTGCTTCTTGTAAATATTCCACGAGGTCTTCCCGTCAAACGTGGCCAGTTTGATGGATGGACGAGAAGTTCCAGCTGCAGCTACACAGTCACTTGAGTTGTTGGAGGATGCTGATAACTTTGATTCAATTTCTTTAATTTTCTTTTCCATATGGTTTTCTACTATGGTGATTCGGTTCTCAACGCTGTCAACTTTTTCTTCTAGAACCTCCACTTTATTTTCTATGTTGGTAAATTTAGTTTCCACCAAACTTTTCATTGACGTTAGATCGCTCTTAATTTCTTCTTGACTTGAAGTTATGCTCGCGGTTAAATCACTCTTTAATTGTTCTTGATTTGTTGCCAGATCATTTTTTAATTGTTCTTGATTCGCAGCCATGTCATTTTTTAATTGTTCTTGATTAGTTGCCAGATCAATTTTTAATTGTTCTTGATTAGTAGCCATGTCATTTTTTAATTGTTCTTGATTCGCAGTCATGTCACTTTTAACAGCGTTGATCGCATCAAGGAGTTTTTGCAGTTGTTCCTCCATTGATCGAGTAATCACCATAAAATTCCGAAGTCAAAACGTCCTTAGGAAGAAAAGTCCAAGTTCACAGATAATTCCAAGAAAGTCCTTGAAGATGCCCCACGTTGGGCGCCAAAATTGTAACGAGTCCGTGGCACCTTCAACTTTCTTCAAATGAGCATTCCAATCTTGAGGAAGTAACTATAAATTTATTTACAAGTATGTACACTATTTACAATATGAGCAGGAAACAATTGCTAAACATCCAGCAATTAGGTAGCAAAATAGTACACTGTACTCTCAACAGTAACTCAGCACCACGTATCAAACGTGAACAGTAATTAAGCAATTACAAAAGCAAAACAACCATTCGCCAAGCGAACGAAAACGAGCATCTCAGAAAGCCCATCTGAGAAAAACTGACTGACTTGTGTTCAAGGCCAGCTATTTATACACGGAAAGAAATGTCCACACCATTCGAGAAAAACCTGGAATATTTTGTTTCATTACGTAATCCATTCACAAATTCTAGCGATAAGAAAAAAACCACGCGAAAATTTCTTCACGCTTATTAAAGTTAGGGCAAGTGTAAAAACTACAAAGTGTTACAGGGCCGGTATACTAGTGATAAAGGTGATATCTTCAGATACTTTTGCAACATGACGTCAGATAAAACCAAAACTAATGAAAATGATGCAAGGCAGGAAAAACAACAACTATTTACAAGATTTGTAACAATATTTATGAAGAATTTCTTTGCACGGTCGAGAAGTTTTGTTCCGATTGACCCCGCTGTTCTTATACACCCCATTTTACGATAATGTAGTTTATAAAATAGTACTTTGTACACAATACAACCTTTTTTAATAGCATAACTTTCGTTTTTACCGGTGGACCTATCATTTCGAAACGCACTGTGTTTAAAAAGTTAGGATTTGAAACTTTTCTGATTCCCCCCCCCCCCCTCCAACTAAAAAGTCAGAGTTCAAAATTTTTTTTAAAAGTGGATTTGCCGATTTTCCCCTCTACATTTAACATTTTCTTCCAATGACAGTGCTAATGACTTTTTTTTTTCTTTTTGATAATCGGTATAATGCATCAGCATTTTGCATTTTGTTCAGAAAAATGAATAAATGGTAGGTCGCCAGTTTTGGGACTAAAATCGCATTTTATACTCGGCAAAATTTTTTTTAGTTGCTGCTGTCTCGAACTTTAAAGACCAAATCCAGTGGTGTTGTCTCATTTTTCACAACTTTCTTCTTTTCGAGACATAATCTAGCATAAGTGTATGTGTCAGTGTATTGGATTCGGAAAATGTTCATGCACCTTTTGAACGTTAGAACTAAATAGAGACTTTTGCGCATAAACACCATATTTAATATTCATATAAGAATTAAAATCTAATCAGTCTTGACCAATGACTATTAGAAAGTCTCATAAATTGGTGACAAAAACTTGCGGCATTGCAATATAAAATCGTATGCTACATTTTAATTGTTTATGTCTCGAAAACGGATGAGTTGCGAAAAATTGATAAAAAAATTAAATGAATAACGGTATTGGATGTGTTCTGGAGTTGTTGCTTTTTTGTCCTGGAAGTGAGGTGTGAACAAAAATTTCCTTAAAAGCTGAATTGAAGAATCAAACAAACAGAGAGAAGCGCAATGAGTTGGATATGAAGACAGAGAAACAATTCAATTTCTACTGGTTACTCAGGGGGGACGCACGCTTTTTATCATTTTACCGGGTCCTCATTTATCTATTGTCTTTATTGAGTTGAAAATGAGTGGAAACAAAAGTTTTTATGGAAACAGCAAAAAGAAAATAAATTCGTTCATGGTCGTAAACGGAAAAAGCTCGACCCGGCATCCCCGCAAAGAAATAGATGCGTCCATAAACCAGATTTTAGCCTCTACGTCTTTTCCGTTCTCGATCGGTATTTTTCTCTGTACTGCAGTGCTCCATCAGTTAAAAAGCTTGTAGCGTACAGATGTGGGACCAGAACCAGGGACTTTGGTAATGGTCTTGATCTGGCTCAAAAAGAACAGAGTGCTCTTCAGGGCCCTATCCCGGTTAAACCACGAGCTGTGGCAGGTACGGGGGACCCTGGAGTGTGTGAAGTGCTTTGGTCGCCGAGCCAAAACTCCTCGTGACCATTGAACTAAAGGTAAACCTTTAGTTCAGTGTTCGTGACTCGGCGTTCAAAGTTGGGTTGTATGGTCGCTATGTACGCCACAGTCTATCTGCCAAAAGATGTTTTCAAAGCAGAACGTGTGGATGGGAAGGGTCCCAACCTTCTCTGTCATGACGTTATTAGACTCTGACATCTGTTAGTTTCGACATCGGAGGACATGGTAACTCCACCATAAATACGTAGGAGGAGGATTTCGAACTGAAACGGGAATGAAAACGGCATCAAAAATTTTGTGTCTCTCTCCCCGCAGGCATCAGCAGCACCGACGACCCGAGCAAGGTGGTGATGGTGCTGGCGGCCACCAACTTCCCCTGGGACATCGACGAGGCCCTGAGGAGGCGGCTCGAGAAGAGGATATACATACCCCTGCCCAACGGCGAGTAACTGACTCTATTTCCCACTAAAAGGAACGATCTTTTAAATTTCAAAGGAAAAGTATTTTCATTTTAATTTGCATGCGGGAAAAAACTATCACCGGTTTGCACGTGGACGGAATGCGTGTCAGATCTGTGAGTTTTGTTTTTCTCTCTTTTGGGCAGCCGCCGGGCGGGAGGCCCTCTTGAAGTGACGTGGAGGTGTCCCCGGAGAGGAGGTGGCCAACAGCCTGGACGGGTACTCGGTCGCAGACATCAGGTGATCGATCCCTCTCTCGTACATGTCGAATTGATGACATTCTGTATCTCGGGAATCCCTCCTGCTGCGCAGTTTTAGAGCTGAATTCTAAATACAAATGTGCAGTTTTATCCCCTCGGCTCCAGGGATGGGGTTCGATCTGGATCCCACGTTAGCCCCGAGGAATGATGAGCTTCTAAATTTTCTAAAAGGACTATAGAACACATTTTGCCCACTTGTAGCATTCAATTAGCTGTGCTTTCTGTTTTCCTAGAACGAGGTATCTTTTTTTCTACCAAATTTAGTGTACAATGTAATATTTTTGAAAAGGAATTGAGCAGTCTTAGAATGCATGCGGACCACCGTCGAGGATGAACGACATCGGGTTGAAAAAGTCACCGTCTGTTCGTTTGAAGGGGTGTCGTGAGCTTTCCTCTCGAACGACGAGAGTACTTGCGAGTTCATTTTTTTCATTCTGATAGGGAAAAAACCTTCTTTCAATGATATAATATAATAAGAAATATAAAAAAAATACAGTCGAACCTCCATATATCGAAGTAGCAAATTGTCGGAAAAAAATTCGATATATAGAAATTTCGATATATAGAAAGGACCTCAGTTTTTTGAAAATTACTCCGGAAACATTGAAATTAAAGCAAAATTTCACACATGAAACTCCATTAATAATATATACGCTAATCATATTTGATGAAAGTTAAGAATTAAAAATGAACGTCCTTTATCTACGTCCTTTAACAAATCTACTTTATCTGCAACACTAAGGCATTTTCTTTTTAACATTGTAAATCGAGAGGGAAAACAAAATCAAATTGGATTGGCACAGCACTAGTTAAAACAATTTTCGCTGAAACTAATCATGGAGAGAGAGGAATCACCACCAAACAAAATGGGTAGATAGAAACTGGTTTTGCTACAGGACAGGTTGCATCCAAAATTCGAAAACGACGGGGGAGGGGATAATCCGGGAATTCCAGAATGGACAAACAACGTGTTTGTCCACTCCAGGGGTCCACACTATCTACAGCTGACAGTGGGGTTTGCAGTGACCTTTTCTGACCTTCCCTTTTCTCCTGACTTTCATCTTTCGTGAGGTAAAATGTCTAAAAGCGGAATAAAATCTCCAATTACGCTTCCAAAAAAATTCGATATATGGAGATTTTTTCGATATATAGAAACAGTTTTTCTATGTAATGAACATGTGAATTTGCTAGAAGTTCGATATATGGAAAATTTCGATATATGGAAGTTCGATATATGGAGGTTCGACTGTACCTCAAAGTAATGTTGAACTGAGGCTACTGTTGATGAAGAGGATTTTGACATCTCCTTTGGATGATGATGTTTTTTTACAGAATTAATATTTGAGCTCTGACACTGTATTACATTGAAAATAACCTTTTTGTGTTTTGAATTGAAAAGTGACACTTTAATGATGGCTGTTAAATAAAAAGCAAGCCATTAAACTGGAAGCATCTAGTTTTTGACCGTTGTAGGGCGCCAAATAGCGTCGTGTCTGAAAACCAGCAAAGATGGCTCTCTGCAAAATTGCCTTGCTGTCTGTAGGCTGGATGATTTTTTCAATTTTATCTTTTATGAAATTAGTGGGAAGAATAGAGGTGCAAGATGTTCATCAAAAGATTTTAAAAACCGAATAAAATTTTTTCAGCCTCTCTTTGGAGATGTTGGAAGTTTAGTAAGCTGATTTTAAATTGAAAAAAGTCCTTTTGTTAATGATGTTTTTTAGTGTTATTAAATAAATCAAACCGATCATGTAACTTCCTTTTTTCTTAAAAAATTAGCAGTCTCAAATGCATTTCTTGTTAATGTTCTCGTTTTTGCGAAACAAATAACAAACGTTTAAATAACCAGAAGTATCCAAGTATCAAGGAAGAGTAGAAATTGAGCTTCAAGAGGATGAGAAATGGGTCATAAGAGAAATCAGGGAACAGTCAAGGGGGAAAAAATTTCTTCCTGTACATGTACTACTGGCATATACAGGTAGTTATCAAAATAATAGAAACACTTGAAATTCATAAGAAAAATCTACCGTTCATCGCAAAATAAGCGATCAATTGTTCTTTAACTTCAGTCATACAAAATATAGACTTCACCGGACATTTCCACATTAAATTAAATCACCCATGCATTTGGGGGACGACAAGAAGGGGGGTCGGAAGAAAAACCACTTTTTGACCATAACTTTTCAAAAATAGCTCGGAATAAGCTATAAATTCCAGTAATTAATTAGCATACTATGTATAATTACTGCACAAATTTTTATGAACGTACCACTCTTACTTCCGAAGATATGAAACATGTTTTAAAAAACGGCAATTTTATTTAAAGGGTTTTTGCTCATAACACGCAGAGTTTTTGATCAAACCTTATCAAAACTTCAGGAAAGATGACAAAATACAAGAGAAAGAACATACTAAAATGGTAAATAAAATATTAAAAATCCGATGAGATATGAACGTTAAAAGGAAGTAATTCTTCACGGCGCATGCGCAAACGACAGAAATTTATAATTACAAACATTTTGTAGCCTGGTTTATACTGCATCTTATAAAAAAAGTTCCAGTTGAATATCGTAATAATTGAAAAAGATATCAGCGATCTAGTGAGCTGTAATTCATTCATTCGCAGACAACACATAAATGGCGAGGGGTTGTCCACAAAAAGTGTGGTGACAATCGAGCATTTTTTCAATGTTAAATTGCATACAATTTGAAAATTTATGTTCGGTATATAAGTCACATTTCGCCTATTCGGACAAAAAGACCTTATACGTAAGTGGCCAAAAGTATCCGGACACCCCCTGAAACGTTGGTTTTGAACGATGACGCAATAACCTTTAATTTTAAAAATAGCACTTTGTGGACAGTCCCTCACTATTTATGTATTGTGTGCGAATGAATGAAATACAGCTCACTAGATCGCTGATATCTTTTTCAATTTTCATGATATTCAACTGGAACTTTTTTCATAAGATGCAGTATAAATCAGGGTACAATATTTTTGTAGTTATAAATTTTTGTCGTTTGCGCATGCGCCGTGAAAAAATATTTCCTTTTAACGTTCATATCTCATCGGATTTTTAATATTTTTATTTACCGTTTTAGTATGTTCTTTTTTTTGTATTTTGTCATCTTTCCTGAAGTTTTGATAAGGTTTGATCAAAAACTATACGTGTTATGAGCAAAAACCCTTCAAATAAAATTGTCGTTTAAAAAAAAATGTTTCATATCTTCGGAAGTAAGAGT
>JAXGGA010011695.1:0-41480 GCA_038373865.1 Uloborus plumipes | reverse complement strand
TTTTCATAATAATTTTTTTATTTGAACTCAAATAGTTTCTTGTTATGAATATAATACTCATCATTTCTTAAATTATTATTGTTTTGTGTATTTAATTTGCATTGAATGGTGTGGAAGAAAAATTGAACATATTTTCAGTGATTGGGGGATTCCACCCCCCCCCCCCCCGTTGGCATGCGCCCTCAGAAACTTGGGGTGTGCGCCTTTTTTAGGGCCCAGTCCGACCCTGCCCCTTAATCCACAAAAACAAGAGGAGTCTTGCCGCTACCGCAAATTCCTCCCCAGACCATCACCGATTGTGGATTTTGGTGGTGTTCGACAATGGCTGATATGCCAGGAGCTTCACTGAACCAGATTCTGTCAGTTTGGCGGTTATGCGCCCGTTCGACAGTGAACAGCTTCTTATCTGTGAAGAGGATGCGCTTTCACCACTCACCTTCATCCCGCCGTTTGAGCTGGCGACATGTTTGAAGTTTCACGCGCTTGTTCTCTTCAGGGAGAAGTTGCACATTTTGTAGCTTGTGCGGCTTCAGTTTGAGTTCTTGTTTAGCTATACGCCGAACTGATCGGTCGCTGATTCGATCTAATGAGCGACTTTTTGAATAGAGACCCTCAAATTTCGCCGCACTCGCTTCTTGATGAGCCCACGGTTGGAAAATGTGTTCAAGGTCCGTTTTTTTCCTCTACCTGGAAGGCGTAAGTAATGACCAAACTCTTTGTACCAGCTAATTGCATCGGAAACAGTCTGTCGAGGAATTTTGTGCAAAGGAATTGACGTTTACCAGTTCAAAACAGTAAAAAAATAGCAACGCATCTTTTTGTCATTCTGCAAACCAAACAACACTGATAAGTACAAAATCGACACTGCACACCTCAATGCATCATTATTTTAAACAGAGGCGGGTTGAAAAAACCATCAACGCTTATTCTAAATGTGCTTATACACATGTATAGCATTTTCAAAGAAATTCTTACTCATAATTTTGAAGAAAAGTTTCAAAAGTGCAACATGCAACAGCATAAAGTTCTCGTTAGTTTTAAATGACAAAAATATGGTAAATTTACAAGAGCGCAAGCTAAAAAAATTTAAATCAAAGTAGTAATGCTCGAGTTTATTGTAAGTAATTGCATATTTTAGTATTTATTTCGTTTGATATATCTAATAGTCAAACTAAATTGTTGCATTTTATTTTATGTTCATTACAAATTGATTTGTACTGTAGTACTGTCGGCCCGGCTTAATCGGGTAAGGGATAAAAGAATGCCCTGTTTATACGAAAAAAATATCTCGGAACCGAATACTTGCTATGTCATGGACGCGATGTTAAAGATCCCCGTTTAATCAAATACCCCACCAAATCGAATATTTCTTGAAACCGACTGTATTCGTTTAAGCGGGGCCGACAGTATTTTAATTAGGAATGATATATCTGCCTTTGCCTAGTGTTTTTTATCCAATACGCATCTACACGCCTTTATTAGATGCAAAACACTAAAAATTATGGAATGAGTGAAGAACTGTACCGTCATGCATTTTGTCATTTAGCTGTGGTTGAAATATTTATGTACATAATGTGTAGTCAACTACCTGTGTCTAAAATCCGCACATGAATTGAGCTATACACAATAAATTAAAATTTATAATTAAGTGTTAAGTAAGAATTAATGGAAATAGCACGAATGTTTCATTTAAAACAGAAATAAAAAATTCTTATTGCTTTTATTTGCATAAATGTAGTTTAAATAACCTATCAATATTTTTTTAGTCATATGGCAGGCTTCCCACTTTTTATGTTAACTTTTTGGGGTGAATCTTTTATTAAACTATTATTTTATAAACCAAGTTCATCCATTCTCAATTTGTCTGATCATATGTAGATCATAGGTTTGAGAGCTATATGATTTCCTAGTGATGACATAAAATAAAAACAGAGTCATTAGCAGAAACATCGAACAGAGAAACACTGTCCAAAAATTATAAAAATGTATGGACTAAATTGCAAAAAAAAAAAAAAAAAAAATCTTGCTTGTTGAGTTACATATCTTTCTTTTTCACTTGCAAGTAATGAAAATAAGAGTTGTGTAAATAAATCAATGACCTGAAATCTGTAAAATTCTGAAATCTAAATTTCAGTCCATTGCCGAGCAGATTTGAGAGAGATATTTATGTTTATGTTTATGCTTTTATTTAGTCTTTCTCATCCGAAAGGCAACAATATGCTTTTATTAGATGCAAAACACCTAAAATTATTGAATAAGTAGAGAAATTTATTATTATTATGCTTTTTGTCATCTTGCTGCAATAGAAATATGATAAAACTCACAAATAGGATTTATGCTGAAACTTTAAATGATTGCTGTATTTTTCGGATATAGCTAAAATACAACTTAAAATATTATGAAATATTATACATTCTGCATATCTAAAAATTCACAATCGTCTGTTTTGTATAAAAGAATTGTTTCATTTTACTAACATTTTAAAGTTTTCCTTCATTGATTTCTGCAGAAATTCAAACACGTTTTGAATAAAATGCTTGACTAAATTACTGTTTGTGTTTATTCTGTTTCCATTCTGTGTATTTTTATAAATATTTAGAACATATACACAAAAGTATATCTTTACTAATATATAAAGCTGTAGAGTTTGTTTGTTTGTTTGTTTGTTTGTTTGTTTGTTTGTTTGTTTGTTTGAACGCGCTAATCTCAGGAACTACTGGTTCGATTTGAAAAATTCTTTTTGTGTTGAATAGTCCATTTACCCAGAAAGACTTTAGGCTATAGTTTGAAAAGATTCGATAAGCGATTCGTTTTTTATTCTAATTCAAGGCAATTTTCACATAAATCGCCGAATACTGGGGTTAAAAATTACTTGCACATATTAATGTTATATATCGTTGGAAGCAGAAAAATTTTACCCGTCCTATGCAGTTTGTTCCGATTCTCTAACTTAAACACAGCACGAGTTATTCAATTCTTAAACTTGCCTTTTGCAAGGCTTCACCCGATTTCTTGCAATACTTGGTTCATTAAAACCATCAATAAAAAATAAACGAATTATTCCACAGTTTTGATTTTAACATCATTGGATAGAGCGATATTTTTAACCCCAGAATTGATTCGACTTACAGTCGAAGAACCAAGCTTTTATCTCCACTAGAAAAAAAGTTACAAGCGTTTGAACTTTGAGTTCGAAAACCTCTTTTCTGATCAAATTATTAATGTTTTATTGCGTTACTATGCCGACATTTTTTAAATTCATTGTTGGCTCCCTTTTCTTCATTTCGTTTCTTACAAGCATTTTATTTTACTGCGTTTCTAGGCTCTCCTAGCTGTGTGGTATATAACAAGGCAAATAATTCCTTTTAGTTCGGTACAATTTTTAGCCTTTAATATTTAATTGTGACATATTGTAGCAATTTGATATTTGACAACAAACGTGCCTTTTAACTTAAAAAAAAAATAGTGGGGAAGACCGCAGATATTGTCGATATCGTTTTTGTTTCGTACTGCTATTGTTTTCTTATTCTTTTGACTTTTTTTCTTATGCAATAGGTATGTAAGTAGGTTTCAAATGAGTCAAATATTATTTTATTTATTTATGTTTTTTTTAATGATTTAAGATAGTTACTAATCTAAGCAAATAATATGATTCATCATATTTTTGTAACGTTTTTACTACTTTGTATCATTGGTACTAAACACATAATTTAATTGCATAGTATTTTTATATTGGGTAGTGTTTCCTTATTCTTTTAACGTTTTTTTCCTTATGTATCACATATATACGTTGGCTTCAAATGAGTCTAACTTTTTTTAATGGTTGCATAGTTACTGATCTAAATAATTTGATTTGTCATGGTTTAGTACAACATGGGTACTTATCTAAACACATAATAAAAGTGCGTGGTATTTTTATATTGGGTATTGTGTTGTGTAGTACATTTTTACAGAGGTAGCCCGTGCAACGCCAGGCCACGCAGCTAGGTCTTTTTTATGTGTAAATAATTCGATTGACTTTTTAATGCAGGAAAGCTCTTTAGCGAGCCGCTTTAGCGGGGAGTATGTTAAAATTTTTCTTAGTATTTTAAAGGCGAGCCGGCTTGGCGGCGAGTAGGTTGTTTAAACTTTCCTCACTACTTTAAAGGTGAGGCACCTTGGCGGCGAGTAGTTTTCTCAAACTGCCTTCACTACATTAAAGCCCGCGCAACGCCGGGCCACGCAGCTAGTTATAAATATACTATTTTTTGAGACATTAGATAAATATTATTGAACTGTTTTATTAACATCTGAAGTTTAAAGTTTTGTGGAGTTTTCCTATTTTAATGTTAAAACATCAAATTGAATTAATTTTGCTTTGCAAAAAAAAACTTTTTAACTTTTTGTTTTGACAAAAATACTGTTTACTATTTTTTGTTCATTTTCTGATTTATTTTTTATAATACACGATAGATGCATATTTGCAGTTCAGTAACCAATTGTGAAACAAAGATATATTTGAAGGAATTTGATTAATAAGATGTGGATATTATGTGTACAAACACAAATTTTTATTTATTTCTATCCCATTTTATGAAAAACTTGTCTATTTTCTTGAAATTTTTATTTTTCTGACATGGGGAAAAAAACTATTATTCACAGGCGTTTTTATTGGGAAACTACGCTTTATAATTTTCTTCCATTTAAAATGATTGCTTGGTGTAGCACTATTTCGCCGATTTGTTTATTTTCTCTTCTCGGACGGCGAGGTATCAGCAGCTGTCATCTGTCATGGCCTCAGCCTTCGCTCTCATTGGCTGAGAGTTGTTTTCATCGGTTAGGACTTCCGAGCAGTCGAGAGCTGAAATCACGACTTGCAAATCTACGATCTTGTTACACATGCATTAGGTACGAATCGCAGCTCACTCGCAACTCGCAAATATTTCTTCCTCCAATACGCCGGCCGATACTTTTCCTCCCGAGGCAATCTTTCAGTGCAGTGCCAAACGCTTGCCTTTCTCGTTCACTTAAAAAGGAGAGTACCCGATAAAGTGAAAACTAAAAATTAAAATGTGGCTACATTCGTAAGTTAAAAGTGTCTTCTCGCCATTGTTTAAGTTTTTAAGTTTTATTTACATATAAAATTCTTGAAAACCCCCTTTTATTAATCCGTCTAAAACTTATTAAACTCAGAAACAAAATATAAGCTTTCCTTCTCAGGAATGTATCACTTAAATTTTACTGTAGGCTTTATGGAATTTACCTAAGCAAGTATTACAGTTTTACAAAAAGAAAGAAAAAGGGTTTTAAAAAATCTTTTATACTGATAACTGTAACTAAGTTGAAGAATGCTAAATATCCACAAATATATGCTCACCTAAATTCAACAATGAAAGTAGTTTGTTAAAATTATCAACAAAATTAACTTTATAATAATAATTATTGAAAAATTATGTTCTAAAAATTATACGTAAAATCAGAGAAAACAGCTTAATCTAAAGTGTTCTCAATAAAATGCTCATTAACGCTTGATATTTATTGAAAACAAACACTAGCTGTTTGAGAAACTGAATTTGATTTAAATTCCGAACATTCACTTTTTTTTTTTTCATTAGAGATGCACATTTTGCTGTTTTAAATTAGTTTTAAATGATAAAAAGCATTAACGAATTGAGGAAATATAAATCTTTTGCGAGAAAATTGATGTTAGTTTTTGGGAGAATAAGCCCATTTAGTTTTACACGGAATTTGCTGTCGTAAGCTGCAATATTGGTTTTCTTACCAGTGTTTTAATATACTTCTTTTAAAAAATTGGTTTTGATGCCCTATAACTTTAGTGATCTGCTGAAGAAAATTTGGACACATTACTGAAAATGACAATCCTATAAATAGCTGAAAACCACATGAACTGTGCACATTATGTAAATTGAACCGAAAGTGACAATAATGCTTACATCACAGTCACTCACTTGATTGTCATACTAATGTTATAAACTATTTGGTATAATTAGTGTAGTGTGCAGAACCTACCAATCAGCTTTAAAAGCTTCGTAACATAGAAAATGCAATAAAGCTGCGAAATCCTAAAGTGTTATGAAAAAGAGAAACGCAGTTAGAAATCATGTCACATAAATCCATTTGAGTACTTAATAAGGATACTTCTTTTACACTGAAAAAATCAGTACCTCAGAACCAGACTGAAAGTCCATTTTCGTCATTTTTCAGTAGAGGGGAAAACGATTGTCGGATACATGCAAAGGATAGGACTCACGCTCTTTAAACGCTGCTGAATTGTTGGTGAAGGAATTTGTTTTATAGAATACTGTTTTAATGAGTAGGTGTGGAATAAGATTCTACATACAATGAAGTAAAAAAGTGAAAACCGCCATTTTTGGACTTACGTCGTTCTGGTTCTGAGGTACAGAAATAATGAAAATAAAAACGGCATTATTCCTCGATTAAGGTAGTTAGAAATAAAGGGATGCAAGTGGACATTTTTAAGCTTTGAAGTAAAATATATGTATTGTGCCGGTATTAGCCACATTTTTTACGGTGGTGGCTAAACAGTCCATTTATTTTAGAAAAGTGCAGAGGATGCAGTATACTTTTACTGAAATACCAGCTTTACGATTAATGTGAGTACTTTCTTGTTACGAAACATGTTCACTGCAAACAAATAATTACTTCAGAGCAAACGGTTGCAAGTGTACGGATCTCCTTCATGGAGAAGTAACATTAGCTACAGAGCCGAATTTAGCTTCACGCCACCCTCATGCAAATTTGAAATCTGGCACCCCCCACCCACCCTAATAATTGAAAGCAAGAGTCAATGAATGTCTCAGCTGCAGCCATCTTAAATAGTGGTTTCAAAATAGGAACTAAAGTATAGGGTAAGTTTCTTTTTTACTGCCCTTTTGTTGGAAATTATTACTTTGTAATTATGCAGAGTTTCTATGTTTTTATGCAGAGAGAGGGGCACCAAATTTTACCAAGAACTGAGCGTCATCTTGGCTTGGTCGGCTCCTGTTTGTTTTAGGCTATAAAGATTAACACAATACTTGCAGTAAATTTTTAACAGCATGTTCTTTTTGAACAATTTTAAGGTAACTATTCAACAATGTGTTATCGTTATTAAGAAACAGTGATCGCGACAGGTGGAACTTAAGTGCTCTCTGTCTCTTTCGCTACATTGCAGCTAGCAAGCGCGGATCCAAGGAGTAAGCCGTAAGAGTTAACCCCCTTTAAACATGACCAAAGATAACCTAAAACGTTTTGTGACTCCAATTTGAAGAAATCATTTGGGCCTCATATAGACTATTTCAGCTGTACCTGAATGATTAAACTTAACACTTCTATGACTCTATCCCCTCCCCCCTCCATTCATATTTAAGAAAGCATCATTCTATAATGATATCCTCCAAAACTAAAAACAGATCTGCCCTTAGCTCAGAACATGAAAAATAATGAAACCAATAGTTGTCATGCTTTGATTGAAAAAGGAAAAAAGAAATCTCATTTTACCCAACAAAACATTAAGCATAACTTCACTAAAAAACATATAAATACGTAAAGTAAAATAACAAAACGTCATTTGTTGTTGCTATGATATTAGAGTTTGATGATTTTAGTCTATCGTTGAAAATTTCTTCACCTAATTTAAAAGGAATTAAAAAGTTTATTCATATGTGCTCTTTTGCTACTGCGAAATGTTTTTTTTTTTTTTTTTGTACTTTTTAGAAAAACAAACAAAATAAAGTACAATCAGTGTTATTGTAATTAAACTGAAAAATCAATTTTTTACTACTATAAAAGAACTTTATTCCATATCTAACTGGATTTCAATTAGCAAACAAAGGCAGACGGCACGTGGTTCAATTCTAACAGCGGAAATAAATTGCTTGGCTTCATTCACTTCCTAGAACAATAGCTTTAGAAGCTCAGGCAGCTATATTAAATCTGATATTTAAAAATATTTATACAGAGAGTGCTTTTGTGTTAAATATTTGGATGTATGAACTTCACAATATGAATCTTAATTCAATTACAAATATCCTTTCATAATTTAGTTAGTTATAATTCTTTTGGCTTTGCTTTTCTCCGTTTAATGAGCAATAACTGAACATTTTTGTCTGCAATAATAATCATAAAAAAATATCGAGCGCATGTATCCAATCTTTTTCTTTAAGAATTAACATTTAAATCTTTTTAGTTTTGTTTTTATTGGCTGATTTACGATTAACATGAAGATATTCAGAGCAACTGCATTTTTTGAGGGGATGTAATTATTTTATTTCATACTTTTTAGTGCGAACCAAGTTAGCAGAAACATTCTTTAGATTTAGGAAAAGAAAAAAAAATAATTTAAACAAATTTATTTTTAGATTTATTTGTGAGATGAACCCTTTTCTAAATTTATAACTGATTTACCTCGTTCCTATCCTTGTTTTATTCACGTTCGTTCTGATATAAATGCATTGGGTATTAAAATAGAAAAGCTTACATGCATGTCGAATCTGCTCTAAATATTGCAGGTATGCTCGAATTTCAATGCAACTTTAAACAACTCATTTTTCATTTTTCAAAATCGGCTTTACTGACATTTTCTCAAGGTCTTCATTACCTGTTGCCCTCTTTCATGCTGGTTCTACATTCTGAAACAAGCTTTTTATTTACAACTTATTTCAGACTTTACAAATAAGCTGTTTGGTAAAATGGATTTTAATGGACACATGACTTACCGGTTGGACGGGCCCCTTAAGAGCACTCTATTTTTTTATCCAAACCAGGAACCGAGCAATCCTTGGTCCAGCACCCCCCTCCCCCAGAGGTATTATTAGTTTAGAACTGGAACTTGGAAGATTTTCAGACAACGAACACATTTAACGTGCCCCAGTCACCATTTGTAAAAACGGTGGATCGAGTCCGGAACCCTTCCGGTTACGAGTCCCATTCTTTACCGATCGGGAAACGACGACCTTGAAAGACTTGGCAGGGATGTTGCAGCAACGTCAACCTCAACAGTGGCAGAAATGATCTCGAGAAAATGCTATCTCAAGACGATCGAAGCTGCTACTAAGTACGATACTAGCCAGATTCACCACGTGTTTGTAGCGCATCACACATTTTGCTATGCCTTGACTACGGAGAAATGGCGAGTGAACTGGGAGAGGAAACGAATCATTTCATTTTGCAATAGGTAGGATCAGCGAGACCGCGCAAACAGTAAAAACTTAACTACTTGCGCTTTCTCGCTGATTTTGCACGCTACAAATGAAGCGGTCTGTTTCCACATCGAATTCAACCGTCATCCCGTCGTGAAGGTACTTGTTTAGCTCTCCGTGGTGTTCAATATAGCCAGTAGAATCTGATCAATTTGGGCAAATTTTTCCGAATTCCAGATCTCCACGGGCCTCATGAAAGTTAACTAACTTTGCAGACCCCCCCCCCCTCCCACCACCACCACGGGGAGAAAAAGTGGGTTTGATACATTTAAATCTCCCACCTCCCTTCTTCTTTTAAACTTATTTACTCATTGTTCTATATATTTTTTGAAGCTCTTGTCTAGTTTTCATCACTTTACATTATTATTGTAATCTATAGATGGAAAAATCTGTTCGAGACTCAATTTGGCGCCAAATATGTCAAAATTGCGGGTTCTATAGGCTTTGCTGCGGTCTGCTTGTGCGTAAATAAGAATTTTTTTGTTCCCTATAAATGTACTTTCGTTTAAAAAAAAATGTTTCTCGTCTTCCAATTTCAACTATATTTTCACGATTTAGCAGGATAGCACCGCGGACCCCTGACATGAGCTAGGGGACCCCTGGGGTCCGTGGACCACACTTTTTGAATCTCAGAATTAGGGGGGAGGGTCTCATCAAGTAGCGTCTATAACAAACGTTATGTAGTATTGGTACAGAGCAAACCGCAACGAATCAAGTGCTTTAGACACAGTTCGAACTTTGAAGGGTCAAACGTCCTGAGGCGTTCATGCCACTAAATAATTGCCATTTGAGATTTCAGTTGCATCACCACAGAATTCATTATAATGCAGATTGAGGTTAGTTTTGTCTTGAAAGGAATTACGTTTCATCTTGGTATCGATGATGACCTTGGTTAGAAATCGATTGCGATTTTTGGTTAGAAATCGATGTGCGTGCTTGGATCCATGAAGTCTATAACAAATAAGACTTATGATCTCGAAGAGTACTTTCCTGAAACAGCAGCAGCACTCTCGTTGTTAAAGTTCTTTGCAGCAGATGTGTACTTCTTCACAGTAGTGAAAGAGCTTGTTTTGCTGCTAAACATATTCTTATGGATCCTTTTAGACAGAAAAATGCTATTTATCATATCGCAGAACTGTTACTCAAAATGTTTAGTAGAATGCCAACACATTGCCTGTGCCCTGTGCTATGAATGCTGGCATTAATCCCCCATTCATCCAGTGGCGGATTTACCATGCCACAATTGCGAGAAGCCCCACGACATAGTGTTCCCGAAAATTAATCAAAAAGGCTCACGAAAATAGTCTACGTAGTTATTTTCATCTGTAAGGGACACCCAAAAATGCATTGCGATCGGTCCCCATACTTCCGCGCTACATCCATCATGAAAAACGGATAGACAAAAAATTTAGCGACATCCAGAACAATAATGCTAATTTGACAGATTAAATGAAACGGGCGTTTACTTGAATCGGAAAGGAAAAAATAAAAAAATAAATAACGTTTATATGGTGCCTGTTCACACAATGCACGAACGCTTGATATGCTTACATTGTATACCATGAAGTCATGTGAACACTGCTAATTTAATGTCTCACAGTTTCATATTTAAAGTGCTTCTTTTCCTCAAGCATTCTTTTAACCTGTGAACCTTGAAGTTTTAATTTAAAAAAATACATCAGCTAATCAAACTCTCTGCTTTAATGACATTTCTAAGAAAAAATTTCTTAATGGCTTTGTGATTCTATTTTTCATTCACCATCGTATATTGATACCAACGCTGCATAGGATCGTATGGAGGAGCAAAGGGAACAACTGCCCCGTCACTTCCAAAATTAAAAAGGGCTTTGTTCTTCCACTTTTTTCTTGCTAAAAATTAACACAATTGATCGAAAAATTATGGTCTTGAGCGATTCACATGCTTCAAACAAGAATTGACTTAATCTGTTATATTTTTCTCATATTATTATTTCACAAAAAATGTAATGACACTTTTGAAGGATGGATGGGATTTGAAGGCTGGAGACTACTGTGACAATTCATCCTGATTTTTCAAGCAATGTGATGAGTGTTTTTTAAAGTTTTTTACTCAATAACTTTAAAAAATACATCAAATTTTGCAGAAAAAAAATATTTCGGGGAGCTCATCCTCCCCTCCCCCCGCATCTCGTTTGATCTCCACTTTTTTGGTGCAATAGCCGCATATGCTAACGCTTTTGTAATGTAATAAATGCGTACATGTTATTACCAAAAACCAGCTATCAACGTAGATTTAGAGTGCATGTTATTCGCTCCATAGTTCGCTAAATGAGATATTTATTGCAATTCACTTTTTAACTTCTCCTTAACCCCTTCCAGGCTCATTTTATTTCGGGATTACGGATCAAAAAATGTCAATTTTTTTATGCTTATTTTCATACATACATATCTTTTTAAACATAATAGCATCATTCGCATGCAACATTTCCTAAAAATAAATGTAAAAATATCTATTTAAATAAATGAGTAATTTCGGGATTACGGATAAAAAAATGTCAATTTTTTATGCTTATTTTCATACATACATATCTTTTTAAACATAATAGCATCATTCGCATGCAACATTTCCTAAAAATAAATGTAAAAATATCTATTTAAATAAATGAGTAATAAATGAGTATTTACCTGTAAAGTTGGCTTTCTGTATGGCAGAAATCATTATACTTTGGAGTTGGCGCCTACTCTTATCTTAAATCTACAGCTCAAAACACTATAGTGCTGCTATTTAGTAGCAACAATAGTAAATAAAAGCATCCGAAACCATAAAAGGGACATGTGAAATAATTCGGGAAAGACTGGTTGTGCAGTGTTAATTTTCACAGTGCCCGAGCTACACTCGGGATGAGCCAGAATTGTACATTTTGCTTGCCCGTGTCCAGCTCGGGAAAAGCCGAGAAGAGGTTAACAGTCGCTCTCTCTTTTATATAAAAGATCTATGAATTTTTTATCACATTCAAAATGAACTAATATCATATCTAAATAAATAAATCACTTTTACAAGAATGACTATTTCAGTTTATAAGCCCAGAAGGGATTGATGATTTCAAATTTGTAAGAGCCCGCATTATGAACTAAACATCATTATTTTCAAACAGAAGCCAAACAAGTTCTTTAAAAGGAACTTTAGAGAGGCATCTCTGCCCAGACACCATTGTCTGCAAGTAATCGTCGTTTCCGCCTATTGCGGACTTATTTCAAATTAATTATTTCTTTAAGATGAAAATCCGGGGAAAATAAAAATGAGACTTAACAGTTTAAGTCTTGTTTTCATTTTTCTCGAAAGCATTGTAAAGTCTTATTTTTTTTTTCAAATGGTTTAAAATTTCTGAGCAGTTAGTAAAGTGAAATTATGAGATGTTTTGGAATTAACTGACCAAAAAAAACAGTATTAAAATTTTGACGAATCTGTTTCGACTTGATTACTTATTGAAGCATGTTCATATTTTATTCAAATTTATTGGCTAGTGAAAGTAATGATCTAAAAATTTGTCAATGGCTCATTTATGGCATCAAGTTTTTATTTACTTATTTATTTATTTTTATTTTTATTTTTATTTATTTATTTATTTATTTTTTTTTTTGAGGGGGAGGGGTACAATTTAAAGCGACCATCATGACCTCATGAATTTTATGGATTCATCTCATTTTCGGACTATTCAATCAACCTAAAAACACAGCAAAAATTAAAAAAAACAAATATCTTTCAAAACACACATAATTAACTTCAGCAGTACAGAGAGTCACTGTAATTCAGGTATAAATAGATGCAAGTTCAAATAAAATTATTTTTTACATAATTAAGTATCTTATCCTTCAAATTATATAAAAGAGGTAAAAGAGTGAATTTTTACTAATATACTGTTTTATTAATCACCGTTGCCAGACATATACTAATATTACAAAGACAGCTTCTTATTTACTTTTTTCTATTTCAAACCTTTTGCGCATTCCCGATGAAAATTTTTCTTTTTTAACGGCTCATATCTTATTTTCTATTCAAAATTTTTGTTTGAAAGTTTAGCACGTAATTTTAGTTACATATCTCAAACCATTTGCACAAATAAGACATTTTTCCGCTTATATTTGCATTTTATTCCGCGACTTTTAAGTTTGGACTTATAATCGTTTAACATTCGAGTATAAGGAACTACTATGTATCATAATATGAAGTATAATCTCTCTCACAAAAATTTGTTCTTGAAAAATAATTATTTGTCAATGTAGTGAAATGTGACTGTACGGGAAAACAAGAAAATTATTTAGAAAGTCGATATTTCTTATTATGATACGTAATAGTTCCTTGTATTCGAATGTATAACAATTAAAAGCCAAGATTTCAAATTCCGAGAATAAAGAAATATGGGTCATTTTCACCATATAGTTACATTTCAGAATTTTTAAGTAATTTTTTTAACTTGTTATTTTTTTTTTTTTTTTTTATAATCACAAACAGATGTTTTGTCACATATTTTAGGTGTGTGAAAAAGTAATTGGTTGTACACTTTGATGCATAATTGAGTATTCAAGTGCTGTTGTAAAACTTTTAAGTTGCAAGGAAAATTGTCGTCCGTTACCATTATAAAATCTCACTTTTAAACTATATCATAGCGTCTAGAACCAACTTCATTTGAAATTGTTTGCGTCCCTGAAGCTTAAAACGATGTTTGTCATTATTAAAATATTGATTAAAAACTGCATGGTAACGGACTTGACATTTGATAACGAATTTGACATTTCAACAAAAATGTCAAATTATGGCTAGGTTGTCAAATTTAAAAATTAATCAACAATATGCATTTTCTTAGACTTGTATAATATACAGTATTTCGGAGTAAAAGTTGAGAAAAAGTAAAAATTAATACTAAACTCTTTGATAACAGACTTGACAAAGAATAAAAATACGCACCTGGAAGAAATCTTGTGCGAAACGCCACAGCAATACTTTTCGACTCAGTAAAACAAAATGGTACGAAATAGTTGCGTCACTAGTTTGTTAAGTTAACTGAATACGTGTTACCATCTTTTGACTGCAATAAATACCTTTTTTAGCTAAAATAATCTTAGGGTAACGGACTTGACAGGAACTGCCGGACAAAATATATTCATACATTTCTTAATGAAAAAAAAATTACTATTGTCAATATTTATTATGAATATCATATATTAATAGTCAATATATAAAAATAATTTGTTGTATATACTTTTTTATACAATTAAGTATATAAAAAAAAGTTGAACTTGCGAAAATTGGAAATGGACAAGCGTTTTTGCCTTGATTCTCATTTTTAAAGTCTTATATAAAAATAAATAAATAAATTTCAATAACTTTTTGAGTGATAGAATTTTGTTTGGGGTATTTATTGCAGAAAATAATTGTTCGCATTAAATTCAAAATATAAGTTATGCTTCAAAATCGTCTTTTTAACCTCCGGACAGCAAATGTAAGCAAATTTTGAAAATGACTCATATCACACTTGTGCAAATGCATTTAGAATACAGGAAGGTATTATGAAATAGTAGCACAGTATGAAATACCGAGGTTTTGACTCTGCTTATGGCCGATATCACGCACGCATGGAAATATCATACATTACTCAAAAAGGACACCCAAGATACAGTGCCGCAAATTTGATAGCTTGTACTACTTACAGAACAAAGTAAAAATCATCGGGTGAACAAAGTATAATTTATGGTTTTCAAGAGTTTGTGCAAGCAAGTTCTCAAACATTTTATTCTACTGGCTCACATATATGACTTGAACATCAATAATATAATACACCATATAAATTTTAGTTCGTTAAAATGTGGTCGTTTTTCAGTTAACATTGTTCTGTCCATCAGTTTGAAGATCCATCACCATGTATCCACGAATTTTCTCAATATCAAATTTTATACCCACTCCTTCCAATATGATAATGAAACAACGAAGAAGGAACAGTGGATTGTGTTTCCACAACTGGTCATGGTCAAGCGTCTCAAAACATAACTCACCCCTCCCCCTCCTTTTTTTTTTTGAAAATGCGAATCAAGAAGTAAAAATTTGTTAGCGTAGACTATGTTATAAACAGGCCCGTCATTTGGGGGGGGGGTCATGGGGGGGTCAATTGCCCCCTCCCTGATTTTGGGAAATCAATGTATTGGCATATAAGTGGGCGTGGTTTTTGCCACTTTTTGGTAAATTTTACATTGTGTATGCACCCTTTGCCCCCCCCCCCCCTGGAAAATTTCGAAATGACATCCCTGGTTATAAATGAAATTAACTTGAAACAAAAGACAGTTTTACAGAAAATAACAACGTTACGAATGCACAAATGAGCAGGGATACTGCAAACTGCAGACACGTGTTTCGGCGTTACAAGGAACGCCTTTTTCAATGCAAAAAAGTTATGAGCTTATGGATGCAGTGTGTCAATTTTCGAACATTATGATTAAATTATTAAACCCTACCCCGATTTTACGTTTTCCCGCTTGGTACGTTTTATATCAGTGGTTCCACTGAAAACGTAAAATTGGGGTTCCACTGAATTTGTTTTTCAAGTAAAAGCCTATTGCAAGCAGTTACAGTATGCACTCACGTAGATTTGGGGGTTTTTATTCAAAAACCAGTTGAATTATTTATAAAAATGTAAATAGTATTTCAAATTACCCTCCCCCTTATTCATACACAGTATATTTGTAAATGTGTGTGTTGATAGATGTATTTCATTCATTTAAATTATTTACATAAAAAG
Source organism: Uloborus plumipes (assembly GCA_038373865.1). Lineage (NCBI taxonomy): Eukaryota > Metazoa > Arthropoda > Arachnida > Araneae > Uloboridae > Uloborus > Uloborus plumipes. Next base: position 25,510 of record JAXGGA010011695.1, on the reverse strand, counting down.
AGAAAAAGATAATACCCACAATAAGAAAACCTGAAGTACGAGAAAAAACAGTTGCGTTTCGTTATAACGCTCTTAATTTATTTATTCAAGCTTCAATACAGACATATCAAAGAATCGATTGAGCGAAGAGAAAATTAATAACCCCATTTAAGAGTTAAGCATTATATATGGACACAAAATAGATTACTCTAAAAAATGAACTCGCTAAAATATTAAAGAGACAGACTTAAGCGAGGTAAACCTATTCATCTTGCCAGTCAAATCTGGAAAATGTATTGTTATGAAATCTAAATTGAACCTGGCATTTTGCTTAGAATCGATGCTGCGTTATTGCATTGCTCACCAACCGAGCCTTTGTTCCATAAAGCTAGATTATGGTTAAATTTATTGATTCGTTTTGGCAGCAGTTTATTGTTGGTAGAGCGAAAATTTTTCATTAAGTAAAAGATGCATTGTCCGAATTCTTATTCCCGACAGTGTCTTTGTTCCACGAGCCATTTTATAACAAAAAAATTTTGAGAACTACCTTTCCCCCTTAATTACGTTATGTACGAAAACTTAAACTGAATTTTTATTGCAATCGAACTATTTTTCAGACTTTTCAGAACATCTCCTACCTAATTGTATGTTGGATTTTATATTTTTCCAAGAGAAAGTTATCCATATAGTTTATAAAAATTGATGTATGTTTGTTCCTTATACAAATCCACAGTTTTCGTCGGTTTTTCATCAAACTTGGCACAGAGGTTGCTTGATGCACTAAAATTCACATAGGCGTGGTTTTGAAATTAAAAAAAATCCAAAAAGCTCTAAATTCAAATCGTTTGTCTCAAAATGGCCATTTTCTTTCAATTTTGAATAGATAGACTAAGAGAGATAAAAGCCTTTAAGCATACAAATTGATAAAATTTGACACATTTAAATATGAGTATTTTCCAACAAAGATTATGATTAACAATGAACTAATGAATTTAAGACTCATCTATTTCATTTTAGCATGAAATAAGTTAAACATAATGCAATAGAGGGCAATGCCGGGTAATAAGTTAGTCACCAATATAAAATGCTAAATTTTTTAAACATCCATTTTTATAGTTTCACTCGGGAAAAAACAAGGAACTTTAAGAATATTTCGGTTCATCAGAATTTCGCTAAATCTGATCGAATACTAACTCTCAAGTGCATAATATTCAGAATGCAGAATTTTGAAAAATATATGAATTTTAAAAATCGAAATTGATATTTTAATTATTTATTCCTATTAAAAAAATAGGAAGAGTTTAATTTAGAATGAATCTCTATAAGCTTTATTTTTTAAATCGAAGTATCTGACGAGAATTGGGGCCTTATTTGATTCGCAACTGTGAATCCACTACCGGAATTCGCTTTGCATAACGAAATTAGCTCTAAATGTTTCCAACAACTATTATATTTATGCATTTTTATTTTATTAATGCTTTTTTGAAAATTGTTCTTACAAAGCAAGGCCCAAAATTAAATCAATTTCGTGGTGCTGGATAGTGAAGAGTTTACTTTTTGCTATGGAAGGCAATTAAAGCAAAATTTGTGTTTATATTGTCTATCGGAATACCAATATAACTTATTTTTCATTACATCAAACTTTGATATAAACAGGCAATATTTCTGCCAACTTAATCAAGTTACATGCAGTGCAAGAAAATGATATGACAGACGGATGGATTCTCTTCCTATAATTATTGATAGAAAAGTTTTTCTAATTTATTGTTCATGATAACCTAAATTTGTGGTGGCCCGATTGGTAAGGCATAGGACTCGTTTCCGGAGGGACCCGGGTTCGATCCCAGCCAATCAAAGATCCACCGTCTTGATTAATGGTGGCTGGGAGGAGTTAAAAATGTCGTGGTCACAAAGTCCTCCAAGTGAAACGATACCTCTGTGGGTGCTGGGCCTAGGGTTTGCTCGACCCTAGGTTCTGGTTCAAAATTCAGAACAGAGCGCTCTTCAGGGCCCTATCCCGGTTAAACCACGAAGCTGTGGTAGGTACGGGGGACCCTGGAGTGTGAAATGAAATGAATGAAATGGAATTTCACAGGACACACGTTTTCTATCCAATTAATCTGGTGTCACTTTAGTTTACAATTGAAAAAAGGCAAACGCTAAAATAAACAAAACACCAAAAAATATTTCATAATATATTTTTATTATTTTACTTCTTTAACAACAAGTTTACTGAAGAAGTTTCACATAAATATAACTATATAACTATTTTAAAGAGGTGACAATTTTGGAAATTGGTATAGAAGTAAACGTCTTTATCTTTAGAAACTGGTTTTCTATTTCTTCAACTGCATAAGAAAAATTGGTAATTTCTGGAGTATGTCATGCTTGGTAAGATAAAATAAAATTTGATTGTTCTGTTAAAAAAATTAACGGGTACATTTGAAAGTGTAAAAGAAAAATTTTAGCATGCACTGATAATATATAAGAAAAACTACAGTAAAAGAGGGAAATAGTATAATTATTACTAACTACAGATAAACTGATGGAACATGACAGGATTATTTAAGACGTAATAGAAAACCTAACTCTTTTGATAGATAAAAAAAAAGCGTTAGGGCCCTGCTCCACATTGACGTAAAGCAGAAAAATAAAGCAGAAACGTAAAATGGATTACATAGTGTTCCTATGGAAAGTACCCGGATTTTCGGTTTCTGCCTTCGGTTTCGGTCGCGTTTTATGCTGATGTGGAGCAGGGACCTTAATCCTTTTTGATGATAAATTCAACATTTTGTCGTTTTGATGTATAACAAAAAAATTACCCAGGGAAAAAATGTTTTACTCACTAAATTTAATTTAATCAAAAAAAAAAAAAAACATATATATATATATTTCAATGATATTAGCTAGGCATGCAGTTTTCCTAATATTATTTTAAACTATGAAATCAGAGAAAGAAAATAAAACTTTTCTTTTTGTATAATTAACCTAAATAAATACATATAAAATTTTAAAACAGTTTTTTCATTGAATAAAAAGTGAAGGAAAATAAATCAGAAGATTTTTATTTATAAAAAATGTACTATTTTCGAAACTATATTATATATATGAAGGGCCAAGGGGAAAAAAGATGAAAGTGACCAAAAAGCGATTTCGAGAAAAACGAAGAACAAAGTTCGACTTCTCGTAGCACCTTATGTAGTTTTTCGAGTTTTCATACACATTTCAGTCGCTTCTTTTCTTTTTTCTCCCTTGTTGTTCTACCAGATGATACTAGTCCTTCATAACTCCTAGATAGCGCTAGCTAATATCTCAAAATTGACGAAAAGGTGACTTTCATCTTTTTTCCCCCTGGCCCTTCATATGCATTTAAATTTATGGCTATAAACCTGGTTACTTCATGCTTCTATTATTATTATTAACTGGAAGGGTGATTGCTTTCATAAACAATAATGATATCTAAAGGCTGATTCTGCAGTTGAAAAAATAGATGAAGGAAAATTCTCCTCTTTTAACATTTGACTGTTGATAGTCAGCAACTTATATTCTCATTTACTTTATGGTAAGAAACTAGCTGAAGGTTTGACTTGATAAATACAATTAAATGCGATCAATCAATTTGAATCAACAATTAACTTGCATATATTTTAAAGTATTATTACTTTTCCATCCATTTTAAAGCTTCCAGTAAATATGCTACAAGAATTGTACCCATTATTGCCTTAACATTAAAATAATTAGGAATGATTTAGATTAAAACTGATTTCAATAGTATGGTTTCCTAACTTCATTCTAAAATATGTAACAATATATTCTTATAAACAGTAATATTAACAAGCAATAAAGTGCTTAAAATATGTTTGACATTTTATTTACAAGTTTTCAATATATATAAATGTTTATCTATTTAATATAAATCACATTGAAATCTAAATATATTTTAATACATACACATTTTACAGGTATTGTAATTTTTTGAGCTTCATGTAGAACTAACTAAAAACCAAAATGGTAGTCCTGGTTGAAGTTTGTACTCTATGTCAGTGTTTCCCAAACTGCTCCGCAGCCAATTTGCATTAAATTTATACCCTTTGTGCCCCCCCCCCCCTTCGTCTGCCTGCAGGAACAATTCAAAATAGTGGACCTGTTTTTTAAACTTGATTATGAAAAGAAAAAAAAAACGCACACAAAATATCTTATTTAAATTATCATTAACAAAAAAAAATTCAATTTAAAATACACAATTTCTAATTTTCAATAATGTAAATTTCAAAAGAGGAAATCTGATTATTTAGTACATTTATCTAAAGTTAATAATAATACATTTACAACATGATTATGTTTTTAAACAAAAAAAAAAATGCATAAATTACTGTTTCACATTGGGAAAAGTTTGGGAAACACTTCTCTACATTTATCAAGACAAAACACAAATACTTATAACAAATAGAAAACAATAAATCAGTGCTTACTTTTAAACTATGACACTTCATTGATAAAATACAAATAAGACTAACATTAAAAACAGAAGCAATATAAAACAATGAGGAAATACTAGTACTTTAAAAAATATATAGCATAAGTGAATTTATTTCATGAAAAAACACAAATCTCACGTGCAAGGAAAAATACTACTTCTACAAAGATATCACAACATTTGGTCAACTAGACTTAGCTTACATTGCACAGTAGGAATGGACAAGTATCGTTTCTTGACTTATTTACTGTTTGTGAACTGATCTAAACCACAGGCAATAACACATCTGATACAATTCCTCAAATAGAACTTCGTTAACCAAAGAAATATTGTAACCAATAATATTTAATTGATTTCAAAGATAAACTTTCGAAGCAATATTTGACAACGTTTCGGGTTGGGGAAAAAAATTGATTGGAAAAATTAAGTAATAAAACAATTGAAGTAATATATTTTCAATATTCTAGGGGAAAAAATGAATACAAATCATATTTACAATAAAGCAAAGGGTTATATTTGAATGTTATTGCCACTGCGTAGGTAGATGTGGAAAAAATCTCAATTTTTTTTAATGATTTCTGGTAATTTTAACAGTTTGATGTTTATACATTTTTGACAATTTTCCACCTTGTTAGAAGATTTTTATTAAAAATAAAAATAACATGCTTGTTACTCCATGATTCACGCAAATCTTCAATTTAAAACATTTCTAGATTTTTTAAATTAATTTCTACAAGAAAACTACTGGTACTGAGGTGGTTAATGGCTTATGTATTTAGAATCAATTATCGAATGAACTATTTTTATGACCGAACACTGCAATCAAATACTTCCACTAGTTGCTTGATCATCTAACCAGAAAATTGCCTTACATCAATTTAAAAGTAAGTGTTTTCCTCTACAGAGTACATTACTTGCAATTTGTTAGATTTCTTAACTTAAAACAAAAATATTATTATGATGCCAAGTCTCACATCACTTTGCATTTTTGATATGAAATTATATAAAAAGCAATTTCATATGAGAAACTTTAGTGAAAGACATTATAGCTGCCAAATTGCAAAATGGCAAGTAAAATACTGTAATGAAAGAGAAAAATAAAATACAAAGAAAATATTACTAAAAATCGGCTATTTTTTAAAATGTATATGTAGTAATTTTAATGTAATTTATCTTAATATTACTTTAAATGCATATTTTGAGACTAGAAAAATTCTTGTAAAGCTTTTTAAATTTTTTCTTCTTTTCTTTTGTTTTTTCGCTTTTTTAAACAAATTAAAGTCAATTAAAGACATCTCATCTTCTTTCTAAAAACACATTAACTGCAGGTTAAAAAAAACTAATAACATAACATTTACATTAATTCAAATGTCATGAGGAAATTTCTTTATTTCTGACAGTTTGTTTGTGAATTATTATTTTCAATCCCAATTCATCATCATTTATTTCCTCACTAGGCATTATATTTTTTTTTGCATTTAAATGGTATTAAATATTTAATGGTACTTCATATAAGCATTCATTTTCTTTTCAATCAGTATTGAATGCTGAGTGTCACACACAAAAATGTACAACTTTAAAAATTAGGTATTCCTACAATTTATTGCAAAAGGCGAAAAGCTCTAATTTTGTGACTTTTGTGTAAGCCATATATTTTTAAAAACTCAGTGACAACTCAGCTGAAAAATATATTATGTATAGCTGAAATGTTGACTAGGTGCATGATAAAGTTAATGAAAAATATACAGCTGAAAATTTGCATGTTTTGCAAGAATGCCTTATTTGTTAAGAGTATACAAAAACAACAAGAAAAACTCGTCAATGCTAAACAATTTTGAAGCACAAAATATATATGTAATAGGAAAATATAAGTTTAATATAACTCAGTATAAGTAATTCAGTTGTGTATGGATTAAAAAATAAGCAACAAGAGTGGTAAAATATTATTTTACATTTTGCAGAAAATATTTTTCTAAGTTTAAGCTTATATTTTACATTCTGTCTCTATTTCAAAATAAAAGAAATTAAAAATCAGTAACTTCTTTCAGAATTTTAAAAATTATCTCAGTTCAATATACTTTTTTAAAAAATGAGCAACAAAATAATTACTATTATGTAGTACTGATAAAAATTTAGCAAAACTCACAGTAAACCAGGCTACTATTACACTTTACAAATTTTTACGCATTTTAACTAATCACTTAGTAATTTATGCGCACAAAATTACACAAAAGTAGAACTTTTATAGAGGGGAAAAATATAAAGATAAATTAATAAATGTACATTTAAAAAAACTTACAAAACTTCAATTATAACTCAATACTTCTTCCTTAGATTGTCTAGAATATCATATTTCAGTTTATATTACAAATCACGGTGCACTATACCAACCTTAAATTGTACTTTAAAATGCTCTTTCGAAACATTCTTAAATGAGAACACACTTAACATCTACAATATTTAATTAATAACACTATAAATAAACAGATAATATTTAGAAAAACATTACAGAAAAGGTTTGTAAAGAAACTTAATTCAAATATACACTCTTGTTCAGATACCTGTCCACTGCTCTTATTTTTGTTCATATATTCTTCCATGGAGTTCAAAGAGGAGAGTTTGGTTTTGGTATCTTGTACTTACAGGAGATTTCACGAAAAAAAAAACACATGTTTTTTTTTCTCTTGTTTGAGCAAAGGAGTAAAGTGAGAAAGAAATACTTCTTTACTTTCTCGAAGGTCAAACTGAAGGTCAATGGTACCAAACTTTCTGGTGCAGTTGAACCTTGTTAATTTGAACATACTTAACCTTTTGGATCCGGGCTGTTTTTTAGAAATTTTTCTTTCGACACAGGTAGTACGACAGTTGAACCACAGATTTCTTTTCCATTGAAAAGAGAAGGTATAAACTGTCGTACCAGACCTATGAAACTTAGAAAAAATCCCCGGCTCCAAAGGGTTCGAGTGAAAATCTCAACCCCGTCCTCTAAAAAAAAGACTTACAGTACAGCATGTGTACTGCCCGGCTCCTAAAGGTTAAGATGAATTCATACAACGAGGAGCTACATTTCCACTCCTTTCTTAACGTTTGCTATTTATTGTTTTTTGGATAAATGAACCACAGTAAAAACAAATAAAATTTTCATGTCTCCTGGAGTTTGCTATAACAAGGTTTGACTGTACTCTTGTTCAGATGTCTATCAACTGCTCTTACTTTTGTTCATACATTTTCAAAAAAGTACTTAAAGAAGAGAGCTTGGTTTTAGAATCTTGTACTTTCAGGAGATTCCATTAAAAAAATTGACATTTTCTTCTCTCTTGCTTGAGCAAAGGAGTAGAGTAAGAAAAAAATATTTCTTCACTATGCAGAAGGTCTAACTGAAAGCCAATCGTACAAAATTTTCTAGTAAATCAATAGCGAAAGATAACGCAAAGAATATGAGCAACCGACCTAGTAAAGCCAGGGTTAAATATTTTGAAAGGTTGTAACAATCATCGTACATAGAACATTTTCAAGTAACAAGCTTCACGGAATGTCCAGCCTACAACACAAACCATTCCTGCACCCAAAATAGACAGGTAGTTAAGTGCAACTGCGTGGAAACTATCCAAAATGCTACACAAAAAGGAAAATAGTTGAACTATGAGAAAAAGAAAAGAAACAAGAAATGAATAACTATTGAAAATGATTATTGGATATCTGACAAATGATTATCTTAGTTGAAATTAAAAGAGAAAAACATGAATAAATATTTTTTAAAATACTGTACCTCGTATTTGATCAAAGCTTTGAAAGCAAGAACAATGTAGAGACTCTTATAGGAGCGTCTCAAATATTTGTGGTTACTTTTACCTATTAGGATTCTGTTGTAAGCTTCTTTACAAGTTTTCTCTCTAGATTCTTACTTACTATTACTTTTTTATTCATTTTTTTCATTTATTTATTTTTTTAATTCATGGCCAACAAAGCAAAGCAAAACAATAATGCAGTTTGAAGAAAAGAAACTAAAACTACTTGAATATTTAAAGAAAAAAAAGAGTACTTTAATTAAAACTACACTCAAAATAAATTTGATGAATGATTTCAAAATTTTCCAAGATGGAATAAAAGCGTTTTCATTATGCAGGGATATAAAGTGTTGTTCAAATTGTGCATAGTTGCAAAGTAATGAAATTTTTTAATTTACTTTTCAATAATTCAGATTACATTTTTTTTCAGATTATATAGATTATCCAAGAAAAGTAAATATATTTTCATGAAAAATTATGACTGATTTTCTAAGTTAGGTAAAAAACAAAATGATGAAAAATACATAATGGACTTAACACAAATAAAAAATTGAAATCAGAACTAAAATTAAGAGTTTACTACAGATACACAGTAAATATACTTTTGACTAGTTATGACAACAAGGAGAACGTTTGCCATATTTTGTAGTTATTGGCAAAATCTAGTTACTTTAAGGGTAACATATTTAAAATGAATACCTATATGCTACATTTAAAAGCATGACTAAAACATATGCATAAGGGCTATACCATTTTAATAGACTTTAACTGTCTTTTGTTGCACAAAACACTCAACAAAGAGTCTAAACATTTTAGATTCTTGTTTCATTGCAGAAACTTTATAAAGAACATTTACATTTTAAAGGCTTACAGAAACATTATTAACCCATTAATGCCTGACATTTTTTTTTTCCAAAGATATTTTGTATACTGGTTACAAACAGTGTTTAATGGACGGGAAAAATAATAAAAAAAAGATTATGCAAAAAATATTTTTTTTATTAAGGAAAGAAAAATCAACCCTTAAAAGTTACGATAGACCCGAGAGGGCACATACTTTTTTACAAAAAAAATTTTCTGCCTACGATATAGTACTTAAAAAGACATTTTATAAGAAGAAATAAAATCAGCAATTAACATAAACTGGAAAGCTGGGAATAATTTTGAAAACTTAGCTTTTTTTCTTGAGATTGTGAACAATGTGGTTTTTGATAAAGATCGTAATAAAACTGCTACAGAACATACTTTACAATGGTTATGTGCTGCAATCTGTTAATAACGAATTGAAACAATACCAAGGTACTAATTGAACACTATTATTTGGTTGAAATGTTCATTTGGGAGAAATTCAGACCCTTTTTTGGACCGTCCCTAAAAAGGGACGCTAGGCATTAATGGGTTAAAATATTACTTCGTGGCTCAATAATGGACGTATCTTACGAGATATGTCCATTACTGAGCAATAACAAATATTCAAATATTTTTATTAGGGTGGCCCAAAAATAAAAACTAAGGAAATCATATTCTCCACAAACTTTCCCTTGTTCAGTATGGTGTTATAGGATTTAAGTGTGTGTGTGTGGGGGGGGGGGGGGGGGGGGAAAATATTAGGTGAAGTAGATAGTATTTGTAGGTTGCTAAGATTTAGCACCTAAAGATGCTGGCTTAGCAGGGAAAAAGTGGCGATTTAACTAAAACATCGACATTTTGATGAAAGAATTTTACTAATGATATAATTATGTACAGAAATATTGAGATAAAATATTCTGCATTTACAAACGTCATAATACAAATTTCTGAAATGCTAATGTTAAATGCAACATTTTCTTCTTGTTTACTAAGATTTAGTAATGTTATTGGCTATCAGTGTCACTTTCTTGGGTGTTAAAATTTTTTCTTGCAAAAATAGAGCTAATAGAAGAAGCTGCTTGAGAAATCTTTTCAATTTTTGTAAGCTTTAACAGTTAATTAATTTGTTTCAAAGTGATCTGTAAAAAGCAAACTTTTACAAAAGAGCACAAAAAGTTTAAAACTTTGATTTCGTCGTGCAATCTAAACATATTCCAACTCATCTGAATTTTGGTTTAGTAATTGCCTTTGAATAGCCGGCCACCTTGTCTAGTGGTCAGAGGTAAGGAGTCTGACAGCGATACCGTGGCCCCGGGTTCAAATCCAACTCAGATATGAATGTACTTTCACTCTCTTTTGTCCTTGTCCTTCCTCTGTGTGAATGACTGTGTTGTGAATGACTGTCTTCCCTATAAACGGGCCCCCTATAATGGCATGTGCGTTGAGGTAAATCTGACTTCCACCATAACGGTGCTCGTAAAAATGGGAACTAAATATTCCAACATAAATCTCGTAGATGTGTCTACTCGGGCTCGAGTATCTGAGTGGTTTCAGAAACAACAAATGGGCAGCAATGTGGAAATAAATATGTTCACCTTTTTATATCCTTTTGAATCACCTTATTGTTTAGTTTATGGAAATCATCAAAACTTAATTGTATTACATAGAAATAGAGTTCATTTTTTTCATATTCATGCAATGAGGCAATAATCTAACGTTTTAGAAGTCTTTGCAGAGAGCACAACAATCAACATGTCTGTTACCATAGAATTGTCCATAATAATACATAGTTCTGAGGAATATGATTCAGTAAATCAACAACAATATAATAAACTTCAGAGTTAAAGGATCTCGTAAGCAATAACATTTGAAAAGTAACTGCTGACATTACTTTGATTTTTATAAGCATGATATGTAACAATAAAATACTACTGCTCTTGAAACCAAGATGGAAATTCCTTATACATGCCTAGAACTAAAGTAACCTCATCTTCATCAGGAACTTCTTGAGCTACAATTGTACGGAAACATTTCTGTAGGCCCTCGATTTGATGCATGTGTTCACTATAATTGGAATTTCTAAGGAGATTCCTTACAAGGCATAGGTATTCTAAGCGTTTCTGGAAAGAACAGGTTATATGAGAGTTAACTAAAATTCATGCAACACAGATTCATACTTTGCTTTTGTTAACACATTATAAAATTGATAATTTGCAAAACATCTGAATACACCAGATTCAAAAAATATTGAGCGAATTGAGAGACCTACGAGAGTAACTAAATACATTGAAGAAAAATTTGCATCTATGACTGTAGTCTTTTATGTTTTTTTAATAAATTCAATAATAGTGAATCTGTCATTTCACTATTTGAAATTGTTTTGAAATATGAAACACTTTTGAATATGACTTCTTTTTGTTTCTTAATGTAATATGAGGCCTACGTATTGACTTCTCAAGGGGTTGCCATTCACTCTTTTATGAGGCATCACTATTGGCGAAAAACCATTCTTCATCTTTTTCACAAGCTCTACAGCTGATTCCTTACCAAGGCTGTCTCAGCTCAGTTAATGCAAATAATAGCATGTTTTCACTTTCACTAATCGAATATTAGCTTTTTTAAGCAAGCACATAAATAGCAAATATGGGTCATTCCACGTCAAGTGATCCAAAATCTGAGAAAAATTTTACCTTACATTTTTGTATTTCTTTCACATTTGGCTCATCAATTGTACCCCTTGAGGTAATTAAAAGTCTCAATTTTTAGATTTTTATCTCTATTATTATTTCATTTATGAGACTTTGAACTTTGGAAAAACCCTCGTTTTTCCATGGATAAGGGAAGATAAAAGGGACTATAACTCGGCAATAAATATAGATAGAGCGATTTGGTAAATGGCATTTTAAAGTACGTTAGTTGCCGCTTAATCTGATATGCAACATGACTAATTTGATAAAAATTTTCTTTTTCAAAAAATAAAATTTAAATTTCAAATTTAAATTTCTCGAAAAACATATAATGAATTTTTTTCAAAAAATTTTCAAAAATTTTTGTGTATTTAATCTATGTTTGTACCAATTTTTAGATTGGCATCTCAATGGGATCATATTTTTGTGAATTTTTGAATAAAACTGTATAGGAAAAAAATGATATTTTTTAGATTCTATTTATTTAAATACTAAGTTGTCTGGCTTGTGATGGTCTAAAAAGTAGTAAATAAACATGAATATGTTTAAAGTGAGCTGGCATGAGCTTATAGATTTGTCAGTTTCATCCCCCCCTTCCTCCCCTGCTCAACCACTCTTTTTTTTTTTTCAAAACTGTTCAAAATTTTTTTAAAAAAAAACTCTTTGATACAAAATGAATAGTAAACTTATTTAAAGTTGGTAAATGGGTTCCCTTATAACTAGACGAAGTATTCCCCTCCCCACCCAAATATACCATTCACACTATACTAATATGACGTCCAACCTCGGGATTGAATTGAGGATTATTTTCACCCTAGGTACAGACGAAGTGTTTCTTTTCGATCCGAACTTCAAAGTGTACTTCCATTCAATATCTGAAATTTAATTTTATGATTCATTTCATCTCCTACCCCATCACCAATCTTCAATTTTGAAGGGAGGAAATAAATGGGTCGCCCCAAGATCATAGCAAACAGCAAAATAGCACTGTTTCTCCTTGTTCTCATTGTTTTTTCTATTCTTTTCGCACAAAACTGAAAATAAATCAAAATATCAGATCATATGTCTGTGTCCCCATAACTATCTTCCCACATTATCTAGTGTGCAGCTGTTATTTAATTTTTTTAATTGTTTGTGTTCTTTTTCATTTTGTTGTAAAGGAAAGTAATGCAGCAAGATATATCTATATACATATATTAAACAAACACTGCTTTTTTGATCATAACCTCTCATGTTGTTTAACTTATGTACAGATTGCTCCTCCCCTTTTCCTACCTTCCCGCTCCAAACTTTTATTTTTTTATCATCCCGCCTAACCCCATTTCAAAGCCTTAGTCTCTACTGATGTCTGGTAGTGTTTCAGTTTGTTCTGTTTGTTACTCTTTCCTATTAGCTCATGAGCTTTGTCCAATAAGAGAAAGGAAAGGCAGTGATGGGGACTGACATATAACCTGATTCTTTGATTTCTTTTCAGTTTTGTGTGAAAATAATGGGAAAACGTTATGAGAACAAGGGGAAACAGTGCTATTTTGCTGTTTGCTATGATCTTGGGGCGAACCGTTTCTTTTCTTCCTCCAAAATTGAAGATTGGTGCTGGGGGAGGGGATGAAATGAATCGTAAGTTTAAATTCAGATATTGAATGGAAGTACACTTTGTGAAGGTCGGATTGAAAAAAGAAACACTTCCTCTGAAAAACAATATATACCTAGGGGGAAAATAATCCTCAAATCAATCCCCAGGTGAGACGTCATATTAGTATAGCATTAATGGTATATTTGTGTGGGGGAAGGGTTGTACTTTGCCTTGTTATAAGGAAACCCATTTACCAACTTTAAATAAGTTTACTGTTCATTTTGTATCAAAAAGGGTTTTTTTTAGTATTTGAAACAGTTTGAAGGGAAAATGGTTGGGTCGGGAAGGAAGGGAGGGGGAGTTGACCAATTTACAAGTTAATGCTAGCTCACTTACCTAGAGTAAAAATAATAGTCAATTCAATCCCCAGGTTAGATGTCATAATAGTACAGCGTTAATGGTATATTTGGGTGGAGGAGGGGATACTTCGTCTAGTTACAAGGAAACCCATTTACCAACTTTAAATAAGTTAACTATTCATTTTGTATCAAAGAGTTTTTTTTACATTTTGAACAGTTTTGAATTAAAAAAGTGTGGTTGTGTGGGGGAGGAAGGGGGGGGGGGTGAACCTGACAATTCTATAAGCTCATGCCAGCTCACTTTAAACATATTCATGCTTGTTTACTACTTTTTAGACCATCACAAGCAAGACAACTTAGTATTTAAATAAATAGAATCTAAAAAATATCATTTTTTTCCTATACAGTTTTATTCAAAAATTCAAAAAAATATGATCCCATTGAGATCCCAATCTAAAAATTTGTACAAACATAGATAAAATACACAAGAATTTTTGAAATTTTTTTGAAAAAAATTCATTATATGTTTTTTGAGAAATTTAAATTTGAAATTTAAATTTCATTTTTTGAAAAAGAAAATTTTTATCAAATTAGTCATGTTGCATATCGGATTAAGCGGCAACTAACGTACTTTAAAATGCCATTTACCAAATCGTTCTATCTATATTTGGTGCCGAGTTATGGTCCCTTTTACGTTCCCTTATCCATGGAAAAACGAGGGTTTTTCCAAAGTTCAAAGTCTCATAAATGAAGAAATAAAAGAGATAAAAATCTAAAAATTGAGACTTTTGATTACCTCAAGGGGTACAACTGATGAGCCAAATTTGAAAGAAATACGAAAATGTAAGGTAAAAAACGTTGGATCACTTGACATTGGATGACCCATATAGTAATTTATGTGACTGCATAAAAAACTTAGCATTTTATTTTTGCAAAAATTAAAAATCAAATAATGACTTAAACTATCACAAATAATAAATTTTGAATGCAAGCACCAAATGTTAGCTTTATATACTTGAATTTTTAAAAAGGAAATACATTTTCATGGCAGTTTAAATATTTTTGCATTTGTTTCAGTTTATGTTTTATTATCAATATTTTATTCATGAAACTTGATAGGGGGGGGGGGCAGGTTGCTGATCATTAATGCATCAGAATTTGTGCTCTCCAATTTTCAACAATGTAATTACCGCACTTTAATGGAAGGCTATTATCAATAATGCTTAGCAGTCACCCCTTGTCTAGTTAAACATCAAAACAGCACTGTTTAAATGAAAGACATGGGCACAACGGCAAATGTGCTTCATGAAGTCTAAAAGAGGCAGTTGTATCTGGATGAGGAGCATTAGAAAAATATAATGCTCCTTAATATCAATGTTGTAAATAAATGTTAGAAATACTACCATTACACCAAGATAACTTTTTATTTTTGTTTTATTTCTCAACCTCTCTTTGTATATTTGTTTCTATCAGTCACATGACAAATTTGAAAGGTACTGAGTTTGTACATGGTACCAGAAAAACAGCTAAGACACATTGCCTTTATTATTATTATTATAATCTTTTTTGAAAAAGAAAAATGTATTGACACAGAAAATTAAATTATACTCAGTTACTTTAAAATAGGCGTATCAAGTTTATAAATTTTGCATCATCTCCATGGAAACCGTACGAAAGAAAACAGCTCCACTCTTTTTTTTTTTTATGCACTTTTTTATGTTGAGGCATTTCATTTATTTTATGTTCATCGAATTGGGCTTAGGATTTTATTTATATCCACATGTCTCGGTTATTTCTCAACATTTTCTAACAAATCTAGTCATACATTAATACAGCAAAAATTTTTAAGAAAATGCTTTATTACCATTGATTTTTCAATAGAATAATAGTTTATGCACAAAGCAATTTTTACTTTTTGCATTTAATCATTGTTGTAGAAGTTAAGTGGGGGAAAGTCCATAGCGCTGTAACTATGACAACCATCAGAATAAAAGTCCGTGGAGTGGGAAATTAATTTTGCTTTGAGCCGCCAGCTCTCGTTACACAGGGTATAAACAATTTGTGGTTAAGAAATGGAATATAGCTTGAGTATAAGAATGCACATACTTTTTCTCCTGGTAGTAGGTCACTTAATTGTCTCACTATTATGTCCAATAACACTTTAACATCATTTAAGTAGAACAGGTCAACTAACATTGGAATGGAAAAGAAATCCACCATGAACTTCAAAACAGAGTTTGGGCTCTCGACATCAGGACATAAGGCTTTAGTAGGATCATCTGCAAATTAGTTTTCTACATTAAACTTCAAGTCGTATGGCATGATTTTAAAATGTTATCAATTATTATACAAAGCTGGTCTACATATAGAAAAAGCTCATTAATTCACAAGACAGTTTTATTTACTGAACAACATTATCGTTTATTTCGTCATAGCACATACACAAAAGAAAGCTGTTAATTACCATACAATTTTCAAAACCATAATAAGCTTACTTATTGTATGAATAAAATCATTAAACGAATGCATATTCATGCATAAGAAACAGCTTAAAAATACATTAGATATGAACATGAATTTCTTTACTCTTTGCTCAAATTCAAAGGCCATTGTATGTTTTTTTTTTTTTTTTTTTGAAATTTAAACAAAAATAAAACAACTGAGCATTTAAAAACCACTGAAAGTAATACAATAATGCAAAAAATGAAGTATAAATAATCAAATAGGTGTGCTACATACAGTTATTCTAAGATAACCAGGAGCGTCAACAACAGCATATATTTCATCCAAGCACTAAGTCAAAAATAAGAGTGCATTTGTAACTTTTTACTGCTTGCATATTTTGCACAATTCTTATTGCCTTTTAGCTTACATTTACACAGAAGGAATTTTGACTTTTGATGTCAAGAATTTCAATAATTAGATCTCCCTAATTCGAACATACTTAAAACTAGTTACTGCTAAAACCCATGCTCTTGTTTCCTGTTTGTGTTTGACGGATAAGATGAATCACAAGTAGGATAAATGAGGGGCAAGTGGATAAAGGTGATATGTGACATTTGAATTTCGCCGATTTACATAAATTCAAATTAGTGTATGTTCAATTGTGTTAACTCAAAAACACAATTGAAGGGGCAAGTGAATAAAGGTGATATGTGACAATTTTTAAATTTCTAGAAAAAAAGCTTTCAAAAAAAAATTTATTACCTTCTCACCTTCATCCATGATAAAAAGTATGTTTTTCCAAAATTGTCACATATCACCTTTATCCACTTGCCCCTTCAACATGGCTTTAAAGTTACCTTTGAGTTTGTTTAAAAATGGTTCCACTGCATAAAATAAACACTATTGATCTAGCAGAATGGTTTTATTAAAAGTATTTCATTTTAATCATTCTATCTATACGATAAGTAACAGCATCTTCCCTTTATTACTCACACTAAGAACTAATTCTCATTGAATTCATAACTGTGAAGCTGTATAAGTCCGAGTGGCAAAGTACCAGAATGCACATAAAAGTTCAGAGTTTAGCCTAAGTTCAAGTAAAGAAAAAGGTGCAGTATCATTAACAGCTATAATTATTCAACACTGAACCCCATTTACTTTAACCCTTTGTGTCCCAAATTAATTTAGCAAGTATTGAAAATCAGTTGGGTCTGAGGTCCCTTAAGTTTTAGGGCCCCCAAGAAAACTGTTTCCGATTACAGGTACCATCTGCCGGCCTCTCAGCAAAGTACAAGGAGTGGTACTCAAAAGCTTTCCCAGGTAGCACAAATAACCTTTAAACATTTTATAAACGTTTTTAAGTGGTTGTTACAACGTTAATAACCATTTTACAACTTTAAAAAATGAAGTGTGCGACTTGGGTTGGCATGATTCCAGCCATATAGGATTCATAATACTAAATTAATATCAGCGGAGCTTCTGAGTCCAGTTGGAGCAAAAAGGGTTAAAACATTGTTGTCCTTTAGTCTTAACTTTAAGCTAATTCTACTGTTACTGTTTGTACTACTTTTACAACATAGTTTTCAACTATCCTACAACTGTAGTAAAAACTTGTCAAATTTGACAAGGGGGAAAAGGCACACATATAAATGTTTTTAGCTTTAAACTGCACTTTCTAAAAGCTGTGTATGTTGTTACATACCTTCTCTATTAATAAGAAAAACTAATCTCTCTGTCAGATACTGAGCACATTGTTGTCCTTTTAATGTTTCCAAAACAAGATTCACCTGACCATCTTGGAAATGAAGATTAAATGCAAGTATGATGCTCAGTAAACTATCCCCAATGTCTTCCTCCCCATCTTTGGCTAATTCTTCAAATTTTTCAAATAAAAAGTGCAAAAACTTTTTATTAATAAAGTCTGAAACAAAAAGCAAAAATTTAATAGAATAGATATATACTAACCAAGTAACAAATTCAATTACAATTACATATCTTCTTAAACTTTTTATTGAAAAGTAGACTAAATGCAACTAAACAACAGTTCCATATATTTAAAAAAGAAAAAAATCAAATAATACTTACCAGGGAACCAGACCAACAGTATAATTATGAAAAAATTTAACAGGTTTCTGTCGAAAGAGCATCTTGAGACATATTTTGACGAAAATGCCTTTTTTCTCTTCGTTATTGCAATATAAGGTCTTAATGTCTGCTAAAATTCTTTAAAAAGAGCCAAATTTAAAAACATGGCGAGGAATTGATCATGGAATGTCACCGTCTGCATGTGCGAGACTTCTATCTACAAATCAGGTGAAAGATATTACTCACTGAAATTGGCTACATTTGCCCACTTTTGTTAAAAATTTCAGCAGACTTTAAGATCTCATAGTTTGCTAATGGGGTTACGAGTACAAAAATGTGTGCGTCTATAAACAAGTTTTACAATGTTCTTTTGATTACTAATTATTTAAATTTTTCCATTACTGTACTATTGTATGGCATCCTGGTTAGACATTGATTAAAATATTTTGGTGTATTTTTTACACGAATGAAAATACAATGAATTGTACCTTATTTCATTCTTGTTTATCGAATATTTTATAATTCTCCAAATAAGACTTTAGAAGTAGTAATTGATTAAATCTTAGTTACAGTTGAGTTTATTACAACTGAACACAATTTTCTATACTTAAATAGTAATAGATCTTTTCTTTCAAATAACGTAGCAAAGGCTTACATACCATATGTACCAGTGGGTGGTCGCTCTCCAGTGCTAAATATAACAGTTAACAGACAGGCAGAATTTTGGACTTTTTCTTCATCTAAAACAGACATAAAATATATATTTACATATTTTTTTCCAAATGCAGTTATTTTAATTTAAAAAATAATACTTTTACAAAATTTTAAAAAACTCACAATGCACTAAAACATTACCTTCAAAATTGTCTTGGATGTCTCTCGCCAATTCCATAGGCAAAACTGAATTCAACAAATGTGTTATAACAGTCAAATCTAACTCACATAGGGTTAAGAAAACGTACAACATTTTTATTCTTAATGCTTTCCTTGGCTCCTGAAAAATTAAAAAAACAGACAGAGATAAAAATCAATTAAAACTTCACAAAATACAGTTGAACCCCGGTTTTATGTTTTCAATGGAACCAACAATAAAAAACGCACAAAGCGGGAAAATGTAAAATCGGGGGTGAGGTCGAACATCTAAGCTTATTGTTCAAAAATTGAGATATCCAATGAACTAGTGTGAAAAATGTGTAACCTTTACTTGTTTGTTTTTGTTCTGTTTGTTTTGGTTTTAGATACAATTTCATTTATAGCAGGTTCCATATTAACCAATTTTGAAAACTTTCTGCTAGATTGACTTTTTAAAAAGAAGTTTTATGCTTTGAATTCCTTGGTCAGCTTTGGGGACACCCACTTGTTCTCTGTTTTCATTGTTTCGTCACTATCATTGGAAGCGGGGATTAAATCCAATGTTGAGAGAACTCTTGATATGATAGACGACACATGCGACATCAATTTCTTCTGAGAGAAATTTAAGAAGAGTGTCAGCAGCTCTCTGGTCCTCAGGTGTGAAAAAAAAGATCAGAGGAAGTCCCTCTCAGGCAGAGCCATAAGACCGAGCAAAAATAATGGCAGAGCAGCTATAAACAACTATGATACTAATTTATCTTGAAAAAAAAATCTTAAAAAAATTTTTTTGCGAGTCTAGTAGATGAAAAACAATTTTTATGTGTTTGTAGAAAAACGTATTTAGCAGACTCTTTAAAAAGAAAACCGCAACATCCGGAATCTTATAAAATTATCAGTCTACGTAGTCTTTTTCAAGGAAAAATACAAAATGATGTTGGAAGCGGAATAGTGTATGAAACTGACAATGTAAAATCGGGGTTCCACTATATAATGAAATGAAGTTGCACTTTTTACATTAAAAAATCATTCACTAATCATTAAGGTTTCATCAACCAAATGATCATGAGTCATGCTAACAAAAAGAGAAGAAAACTGAACTAATGTTCATTAATTGCCAAAAAAAAAAAAAGAATAGGCTCAAGAAAGTACTTTACAATGCATCAGCTGAAACAAAAAGAATTTACAACTAAAACCAGGCTCAAAGCAAATCAGAACAAATGAATGAGAATGAAGTAAAAATCACTTAATGAAATTCTTTCAAAACAACTTACCATTTGATAATACGTAGCTAACAAATTAACCATCTCATAATCATGACATTGAACAACTTCCCGGCTAATACGAGGATTTGCATCCATCTAAAGACAAAACAAATGTGAATAAAAAATATATTTACACAATTTTGTAATTTTTTACAGAAATAAGAAAAAAGTGTTCCAGTTAAAGAGATATTACACACTGGTTCACAAGAAAATCACATGAATACCAATCTTCATAAAATAATAATTGCATAAGGAAAAAAGAGAAATGCATATTTAAAACATGGCAAAGACACACATTTGTTACATTTGAAGCAGTTACATGAACATATTTAAACAGACAGATTCTCAACTCACCAATATGTTATTTAAATCAACCAATAATGAACTTATATGATCTTCATCTTCGTGAACAGGCCAGCTACGTTGTTGTTCATCGTTTTTGCAATACCACAGCTGTTTGAAGATATCCATAAGTTTTCTTTTATCTTCACTGTGCACAACATTATCCACATCTTCCTGAAATTACAGAGAAAATTGTCACATTTTGGAATGACTTTTCCTCAGTTGCTCCTGCATTGCCTCAGTTAAAAAGTTACAAATATGTTTCCCTAGAACTGGAAACACTGATCTGTTGTTTCATCAACAAATAGTAAAAACAAACAATTAATGACAAAAAGAAAGCAAATATTTTCCATATGTATGAACAGAGCTTGACAAAAACTATATTCTTAGGAGCCAGGGAAATATTTTAGGTAACAGTCAAATTATTTCTCAGAGTTTATTGGCTAATTATGTGTGACATAGCTTTGGCAATATTTTTCTTGAAAAAAAAAAAAACTAGTTGCAGAGATATTTTTTTAGCTGTGCCACAACCAGGCTTCCAGTGTTTGTCACACTCTGTATAGAATTTCAGAAAAATATTCAACTAGTTGGCTTGGGAAGACAAAATCAACAATCTTTGATAAACAGATTATTGTCATAAAACTTCAATTTGTAATTTCAACAATATTAATTACATTTTGATAACTATGAAAACAACAGATGTTTCTTTCTGCCTGCTTTCTAATAAAAATTAATTATTGAGAGTTAAAATAAGATAATGTGGAACTTTGATACAAAAGGAATAAAACATAAAATAATGGCATTTTATCATTCTTAAGTACCGTAAAATGGGGTGTATAGGAACAGCGGGGTCAATCGGAACAAAACTTCCCAACCGTACAAAGAAATTCTTCATAAATATACTATTGGATATTTTTCGCCATGAATTTTTTTTTAGAAAGGTAAGATCATAGGAAGTAGGAAAAAATACTTTTGTCAATCTGGCAACGCTACTGGCTTCTAAAGAGGGCTGCACGTTGAATGCTAGAAAACATCACATTTTCATAGACTGCAAAACTTCATATGCAAGAACAAACCTTCTTATATTTAAAAACTATGAGTGGTATGTTTCAATTATACATGTATCTGAACAACAGAATACCACATTAGAATTTACATTTTTTATAAATTGTGTCATAAAAGTGAAGAATTCTGAAAAATGCCATGGGGAAAAAAATTTGCGGGGTGAATCGGAACACTTAGTTCTGCTGTTCCAATTCAAACTTATTTGAAGGAAATTGTTTGAAAAATCAAGATTCTAACCCCAATTCTTCTAATCAAGACAGGGACAAGGATTTATTACTGTTTATCCCTTCTCGTGAGTAACTAGATCTTAGAATGACAAAAGTTACAGATTTCAAAAGATTTTTTCTCCAGGAGACTGTTTTTTACTTAAAATAAAAGGGAGAAAGTCACATAGACTTTATGTAGTAAACATCCAGCACACAGACAGTGATGAATAAGCAAAAAAATCTTTCAGGACAATCTACGAAACCCAGAAATTTCAAAAAACTAAAGAAAAGGCAGAGTTTATCCCAGGAGATGTTATGAAAAAACTTAAGCCAAGTCACAATTGCTAGTTTTAAGGACAAGTACATATTTGTGGACGACATGAGTGACTTCCATTCATGTTAAATCTTTGCATTTCAATTCAAAAGCTTTTCTTAAAATTACTTTTCATTTTTCATAAGTTCAAAATTATTTTGAACTAGCGGTACCCGCACGGCTTTGCCCGTGGTATAAAATTAAATGTTCATTTGTAAAATAATTGATATATCAGAAAAAATGCTCTATTTTAGTTTTATTCAACTATAATTCCTTCAAAGTGATATAAAGATCTGATATGGACCCCACACTACTTAATTTTACGTGTAAATTTCTTCGTAGATGCCTTAAGTGCTAAAATAGTGCTTGGAGTGAGCAAGATAACAATTCAAACATTTGTAGCCCTAGTTTGCTATGAAACAATGCAAAAAAATATTTTACAATGATTAATCTCCTAAAGATCGTCGTTTTTAACATCATTCAGTGGATTTTTCGCAAAATATCGCCAACAGCGCCAAATTGAACCTAAATCAAAAAAAAAAAAAAAAAAAAAATTCGCCAATTTGTAGTCAAATATTTGGCGATCAAAAGCTTGGCGATATATCGCCAAGTGGTCGCGCCAATTCATATCACTTTTGTTAACCAATTCATATCACCTTGCATTGGAAACACTGATTTACCCGATAAATGGGGTAAAACACCCCCTTAGAACATTCGAATGCAACCCCAAGGGAGATGGACAAAAATAAGCCAAAAGAGAAAATAAGAACAGTTTTGTTGATAACAGAAACCAACAGAAATCTTACCAAAGTTTAAAAGAAGAAGAAAGTTTTCTTTCCCAGCTTAAAAAACAAAACAATACATTTTCCGAAACGAAACACTTTAAAAAAACGATGCAATATCGAAATTGATACGATATTTCGTTAATCTGTGCTTTAGGTACCCTTTTCTCGCTAAATGAACGATAGGCGCGCCAAGCGTGGTAACCCTAGCTATTTTGCGTAGTTGACTTTTTGAAAACGCGCCAAGCAGGGTCCCAAAGCATCTTCACCGGGAAAAAGACAGGGTTGCCAGAGAATTGGAACAAAAAATACTATACCTCCTCTAAAAAAAATATTACAAAATACTACTGTTTCCAAACGTTGCCAAAATCAATGTTGCTGAAATGCGAAATCTATGAAAATGAAAAAAAAAAAATCCGCCAAATCTTTTAATTAAGTCATTAGTATATTGGAAACAGGGTTGCCAGAAAAATACTACGCTCCTTATTTGGGCCGAAAAAATACTACCGTAGAATCAAAAATACTACGTCTGGCGAGACACGCTGGCAACTCGGAAAAAGAACGAAACAAAAATAAGTATGAACACGTAACCATAGTAACAACATGAAAAGTTGATTTCCGTTGATAAAATAATTCTTTTCATCTCTCTTTTCAAACAAATTTTATTATCGAGCTGAACCATTTTAGAATCGTTTGGCTTGCTTTACTGAAGGTAAGCCTTGAATTTCGGGATTCTAAAAACAATTGTTACAGCTCTCCTGATGATCGTAGAAACTTCGAAAAAACTTCATTTTGTGCAGAAAATTCCAAGCTTTCGAATGACATAAGACTTGAAAATGTGTGTGAAATATTTCTTCCCTATTTTATCGAATTTCCGCTAAGAATTCGAATAGAAAAAGAACGAAATGGAATTTTCGAAAAATCGCTTCGAGGTGCAAAACTACATGCTACAAACTAATTTTGTGCCAAGTGGCATGAAAATCGACCGAACGGTTTTGGCGCTACGCGCGTAACAGACAGACAGAAGGACAGACAGAACCACCTTCAGCTTTATTATTAGTAGAGATTTTCACAAATTATAAACGTTTACTGGTACTGAAATTATACATTTATTTGACTGTTATTATCTGTTCTTATTCTCCCCTATCAATATTACTCATGTTTGTGAGACCTATTACAGATTAAATTGAAAAAAATAAAAATTTTAACAAGTGTTCTGATTGACGCCTATCAGCGGGGTGATTCGGAACACCCATAATTTGCTATATATTTTAATAATAATTGCTCAAAATCTTTTGTCTTTGCTTGGAATATCAAAAGTAAAGCAAGACCGAAGTTTTTACCCAAAAAATCAAATTAAAAAAAAATCTTTTAACCGCTTTTTTTACAATCAAAGCTGAAAAGTGTTCCGATTAACCCCATTTTACGGTATTGAAAGAGAAAAAGCAACAATCTAAGAAAATCATTTTTTTTTTTTTTTTTTCCAAATCTAGAAAATACATACTTGAACAACTTCATCCTTTAAATTTCTTTTAAGTTGGCACCAAATAGTGTTAAATTGAGGAAGAGCATCTTTAAATGTATCTAACATTACATTAATCGCTACTTTTGAATTCTCATGACTTAATTGAGTCTTATGACGAACACCTTCTATTAGTGAAGGTATGAGCCATGATGGAACATTAGAATCATTTTCATCCGTTTGTGTAGAGCTATGAACAATTTTTAAAATGCTATCACAACTTTGAGATTCAATTATTTTATTGCTTTTGGCACTGGATGCTTCTTTGACTATGTTAACCTCAGAGTCTGGTTCTGAATTCAATGCTTTATCACTATTTTGCTGAACTGTATCATTTGGCACAGAGCTTTCTGGTTTCTTTTTTGAGCTAAATGAATTCTTATGGTCACTTTCCTCACATTTTTCAGGACCTAAAAAGAGAAAAGTTTTTCTCAACCAATATATTTATAATATACAATAAAAGAAGAAACTTTAACCAGTATCTTATTGGGATAGGACAAAACAGAACAGAAAACAGAAAAAAAAAATATTTGCCTTTAAAAATTGTTCTTTACAGTCATATCAATGGAACAAATTTCCAATATATATATTTTGAATTACAATATTTATGACAAATGATATTCAAATATGACGCATTAAATTATATTACCTTCATGACCATTTTTCAAAACATTGGTGGAACTCAGAAGTTCTGTTCTTTGAACTGATAACACCCTAAAAAAATTCTTATATTAATATATTTTTACTTCAAAATTTGAGTAACTTTCAATAAAAATATCGAAGGAAAGCAAAATAAAGGAGCATAGGTTTAACAGTTAGAAAAGTTTTAAGAACTATAGATTCCCTCCTCCCCCCAGCAAGCTGAAACAAAGAAAGTTAAAATTATAATGTTTGGTTATAATAAAAAATAAATAAATAAATAAG